>PVLD010021699.1:0-30862 GCA_004027595.1 Dinomys branickii
AGCCGCCCAGTGCAAACTTCGCGGCCCCAAACTACACGCAACTTCTCCCTTCCGGGAGCGGGCACGGGGGAGAGCCGCAGACGGTAGGTCCGCAGGCGACAGCCCCGCAGCCCGCCCGGGGGACTGCGAGCAACGCCGGGAGAGGCCAGGAAGCTGGGACCCGGGGCCAACCTGCGGCAGCCCCGGCCCCACGGCAGCCGAGCACCCTCGGCCCGCGCCCAAAGGCTGCGGAGTGGGGGCGACGCTGGCCGCCCGCAGGGCTCGGCCCGAAGCGCTACCGTCTCCGCTCCTCCAGCCTCGGGAGCGGGCAGCGATTTCGCAAGGGAGCGAGCGCGGGGTCCGGGCGGAGGGAGAGCAGCGGCAGGAACTAGCTTTCCGGAAGCCCCTCAACCCCGTCGCCGGCCACGGGGCGCACCGGCCGGGCCGCGGGCCCCGGGGCGAGCGCGGCGCCGGCCGGGAGACCCTGTCCGCGCTCCGGCCCGCGCTGCCTTACCTTGCCCAGTAGGGCCTTCATCCTGGCGCCATCTTCATGAAACCTCACGAACCCGAAGAGGCGGCTGCAGGGGAGAGACACACGCAGTCATTAACGCTCCGGGAACGCCACCGAGGAGTCCCTGCCCGAACCCGAGGCCCCGGCTGCGGAGACGGCGCCAAGAGCGCCGAGCCGCGGTGCCCGCCCCACCGCCGCCAGAGGCGAGCCGCGCTCGGGCATCCCCGGAGAGCGGCGCCTGCCCGGCCGGAGCCTACCGGGGGGGTGACGGCGGCCCGTACCTGTCCAGTCCGCCGAGCGCCTCCCTCTCCTCGGCTGTCAGGCTAGGGGACGCCTCCTCGCTCTCGCCGCTCGCTTTTCCCGCCGCCATTTTCTTTTCCTCATCACCGAAAGCGGCGGCGGCAGCGGCGGCGGTAGCGAGCGACACTCCGCAGGATTTCATGGAAACGCAGCGAATTCACAACTCCAACGCCGACACCCCCCCACCCGGACCGGGGCACGCAGCGACGCCCCCAATCTCCGCACGGGACCGGCACACCAACTTTATCGCCACCTCCTCCGCCGCGAAGAGCGGCGACGAAAAAACCCAACGCGGTAGCGGCGAAGGCGACGGTGGCAGAGGCTGCGGAACCACTGGGTCGGCAGCGGCGGCGGCTCGGCTGTAGGGTCACATCGCGGGGGCGGGCAAGGGGCAGCCACGGGCGGGGACGGCGGGAATGGCTGGAGCGCGCGGGGCTCGAGAGCAAAGGGGGATTCGTTCGAGACACAAACTTCCCCGGCACCAGCACAAAGTTGTTGTAATTGTGTCACACAGCGAGCCCCACGCCGCCGCCGTGACCCCCTCCCTCCGCCCGGCCAGTGGAGCCAATCACCGCGGCCCACTCTCCCCACGTGACCTTTGTTGACTCACGTCAGCTGCGGCTCCACTAAACTTGCTAGCTGCTCGAGCCCCGCCCACCAAGGCCGCTACCGACTGTGGAGCGGGCCGCACGCCAGTTCTGGCCGGTGGTTGGCTGCTGGGCGCGTCTGTCGGGGGAAAGATTGTCACCGCCAAGGAGCACCTGGTTAGGTTGTGCCATTTAAATACACTGGCAGAGAATGGAAGAGTCCGGGCCGTGTCACCTCGGGAGCCGCGCCGGGCTCAGGAGGGGGAGGGGTGCGGCGGGGAAGGGCGAGGTCCGGCACCGCCCGTGGCGGGCGCGAGTGTCGGGCCAGGTCGCCATGTATCGCTGTTGCCCGCCCGAGGCTGGACCCGGGTCAGACCGCGACTCCGATAGTCCGGGGGACCCGGAGCCCCACTGGGCCGGGTCCAGGGCGCGGTGCACGGTCCCGGACCTTTGCTCTCTGAAGAAGCCACAGACTTTTGGCACCACTGGAAATAACGTCCTCCGCGAGGAGCGTAATCGGGGAGCCGCTGGCGGGACCCAGGCTCAGCGGTCCGGCCGCCGCCCTAGGCCAGGCCACGCTCCAGTCTAGATCCCCTCACCCGCGGCGAAAGCGAATGGGGAAAAGCCCCTTGACCCCCGCCCACACACCCCAGGCCGGAAGGAACGAAGAGTCGCCTGCGGGGTCTGGCTGGCTGACCGTGCTTCCCCACCGCCAAAGGTCTGTCTCTTGGCGGCATTTCCGAGCCAAATTTTCGTGCTACGTGCCTTGCACTGCATCTTGTCAGTAGTTATAATATTATAAGAAAAAGCAGTGAAAAATTGTTAAGCAGGATCTCTAGAATGTTGGCTTCTGCGGCTGTGATCTCAGTAGGGCTTTCATGAAGACTAGGGACTGCTTGTGGACCAGCCTGAGAGAAGACGGAGTCAGGATCTCCACCACACCTTGCAGCCCAGAAAAGCCTTTTTTAAAATCGCCACTACATGCAGAAACCTTTAAACAGCAATAATACTTTGTTTCTGACCGTCTGTCTGTTTCAAATAAAGTCATTAGTCTGGCATTCAATTTATAATTGAGGGGAAAACTAGGCCTCATGTCGAATACTCGTTTTAAAAGACATTTTAATAAGGTACACCTCATACAGATCTGTTACAGAGCACACCTCCAGTCTTCAAGAATGGAAAAATACTAATTAAATATTAATAGACGTATGACGGTAAGAGTCCCTTTATAAACAGCATTTTACGTATTTTCCATGGAAGTTTCTACCTGTAACCAATAGGCAGGATATAATCAAACTTGGATTTCAAAATACTGTATAAGGAAGATAATTCAGTGCTGAGTCAGTAAATGGTAGCAGTATTCAGTGAGAAGCTATGGAAATCCCAACTGACTTTGCACAGGGACTGTTTAAAATTGTTCCCCTGAGACTAGTAACTGGCCGAAGAAACTCTAGTTTTATATGGATTATATTTCGTGTTTAATTACTCTCTTGAAAACACCTCTCCCATTCTTTGTGGCATCCCATTTTGCTTGAATGAATGAGTACGGGGGAGGGGGTCTGAATATTTTCTACAGCTAAATTAACACTTGCATTGTTTGCTTTGTCTCAAATGGTAACCTTCAAAGCCTGAGAGATTTTGATTCTCCCTCTCTTCCTCTGTGTGTGTGTGTGTGTGTGAGAGAGAGAGAGAGACAGAGACAGAGACAGAGACAGAGACAGAGACAGAGACAGAGACAGAGAAAGAAAGAGAGAGAGAAAGGGGAGGAAGATAGATACTTGCACCAAGACACAAATCTGCCAGAATTTGGCCATCTTCATAAAGCAGGTAGTTCCCGATTCAGGCCTTTTCCAAGAATAACAAGGCTGTCCACTGCCCACCTCTGAACACCTTCCTTTCCACTATTACTAGGTAACAACAGCAGGTTGCACCCAGAGGATGCATGTGTGGTCAGGGTTCGAGTGAAGCAGACCTGGCTTCTGATCCTTGTTCTGCCCATATCGTGTGCCTGTGGAAAAGTTCTGTCCTTTAAGCCAAAGCTCTGTTTTCCATCTACAAGGAGGCATGGACAATTTCCATACAGTAACGTAAGTCCTTATATCACTATATAATATATTGGATCTTAAATAGTTTATTGTCTGTCAAATGTATGTAAAATAAGTATGAAGCTTCTCTCCTTTCCTAAAAAGAAAAATGGAGAGGTATAATAAGTGAATTTATAATGGCTTTCTATGAAAATGAATCTGAAAACCCATTTAGAAGGAAAAGTAGTGTTACCGAAGGAACATAAACTGTGGTGTCGTGCAGATCTAGGCTCAAAATCTGAGCTAACCACTTGATAGCTGGATGCCTTTTAATAAGTAAGTCTAATTTGAGCTTTACTCTTTCATTGGTGAAAAAATATATATATATATATATATAGATATATATATAGCCACTTAACTTTTTTTTTTCCCCCAGAGACAGGCTGTTCTTGAACTCATTATGTAGCCCAGGCGCTGGCCTCAAACTCATGGCATTCCTGCCTCAGCCTCCCAAGTGCTGCAATTATAGACATGCACCGCCATGCCCAGCAACAACATTAAAGATTAGATGCCGTAAGGTAGATAAAATACCAGACACATACTTTGGCTTCAAAAGCTTCCATATAGCTGGAGGTATGGTTCAGTGGTAGAGCGAGTGCTTAGCATCCTTCAGGTCCTGGATTCAAACCCCAACACAAATGCATAAAAATAAAGCCCTTAATAAAATAGAAAGTTTGAATTTCTGAAATCTGTTCTTGCTTTCACAACCTGGATTATTACCAGCTTCCCCATAAACCCAACATATAGGCAGTCCTAATTCACTTTGTGTTTGGGGCATATAACCTCATATTGCTACACCCCTCATTTATTTTTAAATTAAACCTTATATCCCTTTGTGCTTATTTTTGCTTCATAATGCTAACTTATACAGGAGCTGGATAAAGTTTAAATTTATCAAGATGATATGATTTTTATATGCATAGATAAACAGTATTTTAAAGTTATACAAAATATGCTGAGTCAGATTATGTAATAATGCATAATTTATAGAAATATTATGTTAATACTTATGTAAGGACCCTGAAGATCAGAAGAAATTCATTTAATTGAAAGATGTTTAACTTATTTTAAACACCTATACCTAAATACTTAACCTGATGCATTTAGGAATAGAACACCTAGTTCATTTCTAAGGTTAGTGCCATATAACCTGTATAGATAATTAAAAAGTCACATGACACAGTCATGATTAATCTTATAAATGGAACTATACATATTCTTTATGTCAGGATCAAAAGTAAGTTAAAAGAAATTACCAGTTCTTCCTATACTTACTGGTATCATGAAGATTATCCAATTGATGTCAGAATGCACTGATGATAGAAATAAATGTAGGATTACAGTTGGGCAAAGATAGGGAGCCAATTACAAAGACTTTCAGTTATTACTAAAACTTCATTTGTCAGAATAGTTTGGGACTTCTGTTTCTAAAAGAAGTCTGGACTTTCACCTTCACCAGGCTGAAACAGGCACAGAGACCCCTGCCCCAAGCTGAACTGGGGAGCCTGAACTTCCATTCCCATCTAGCAATTAGGAGGGGTCACTCCCCTTGCATTGTTAATGTCGGAGGAGGCCTAGTAGTCAGCCTTCCCCATTGCCCGGGGAATACTACCACCTCCCTTCTGTCAGTGGAAGCCAAGTGGGCCTCAGTGAGGCAATCCTATACCTCCCAGCCAAGGTGGGGGCCTAGCAGAGAGCAAGAATTCCCACCCCCACCACTCAGCAACAAGAATACAGTCCCTCTTCGTTCTGTATCAAAGGAATAGTGAGTAGGGAACCTGGGCTTCTACCAGTGACACAATCATATGATACACAAGGATAATCTTAAATGAGAAAAGATGATCAATAAGTGCAAACACTAAGGCAAAGCAGATGTCTGAATTATCTGACTTTAAAGCAGTCACCATAAAAATGTTTCAATGGGCAATTACAAACCCACTTGAAACAATGAAAACAACGTTTCATTAGGGGAAGTTTCAGTGAGAGCAATAGAAGGTACAAAGAAACTGTCAAGCTAGTAACATCTGTTGCATATTATTGGGGGTAGAAGTTCAAGCACTTTTGCCCACTGCATCTTAGTATCAATGTCCAAGGAAAATACAATGCAATCATGTACTGGATGGAACAATCATTTATTCACATACAGACAAAGAGCAAGATCAACTTCAATAGTGGACAGTAGTCCCGCTATTGCTAGCAGTCCCTCTGGAAGCCAATACACTCCTCTTGCGCTCAACAAGACCTCGTCCCCACTCTTCAGGTGACAGATACTGTATAGGGGTAGGCTAAGTGCCGAACGGTGCCCATGGTTAAACAGACCAAATGAGCACACAGAGTCTGAAACAGGGAAAGATATTCCTATACAAAGTAACAATCAGCAAAGGCTGTGAAGACTACCTCTTGATAAAGTGTTCCAGGCCAAGGACCTAAGAAGGGGCCAAAAGACTGGACCCTTGGGATCAAATGGAAATTTTAAAATTGAAAAATATAATAAGCAAAAAGAAAACCCTGGTATATAAACCCAATGGCAGAATGGACAGAATAGAGAAAAGGAAAGAATCAATGAGATTGAAGACAGCAAAAGAAAATATCAGTCCAAACAACAGAAAAAAAAAGTCTAAGAATTAAAAAACAATGACCAAAAAACAAAAAAAAGAGCAGACAGAGCCTCTGAGACTGTAACAGAACATACAACACTTATACCATCAAGCCCTAGAAGGAGTGGAGAAATACAGCAGGGGTAAAAAAGTTTTACTGAAACATTCATGGTCATTCACTTGCCTCTTACGTTTAGCTGCTTTCATGTAACAATTTGAGTTAAATAGTTATGGTAGAGAACATATCTGGTGCTCACGTCACTTTGTACTGCCTCTCAGTGACCTACAAATCACAGTGATACTATTATAAATTGGCAGTCATTTTGAATGCCATGTATACAGCACTATGACTTTTTTTAATTACCAGTATATACATATCATGACAAAATAAGAAAAATGGACTTCAAATGTTATGCTTTTACTAAACAGTGGAATGTGGATTATTTTGTTGTCAAATTTGATGGCAAAGCATTTATTATCCAGTAACAGTATGCCTTTGCTAAAAGAAAACAATATATGTCAGTATTACCAAACTAAGAATTTATCACAGTATTTCCAACTGACAGGAAAAGTAAGTGAGAATAGAAGACTTAAAACAGAATACTTCATGACAACACAATTTTTCACAGAAATTTAAAATGAGGTTGGTATGGTGGCTGTAATCCTAGCACTTGGGAGGCCAAGACAGGAGGATAAAACCCTGCTTCAAAAAAAGGACAGAAAAAAAAAAAGAAAATTAGTCTACCAACAAGTAGTTTTCTGAGTGTCTCATTTCTTAACCAAGGAAAACTGATTAAATTGTACTTGATTGCAACAGCCAAAGAATCGTAGCCAGAGAAAATAAAACTTAAGACTACCATATTAGCCTTTTAACTAGAACAGTTGCTCAAAGAGTTGAAAACATTTTGCACATCAGCAGTAAATTAAAAGACAAGGTGGTTACCTTTGAGTGGTCCTGAGTTACAGATATTACTGACACTACATGGCTGTGATTTGAAGAGTCAATGCCATGTTTAAAGGGCCTGAAAAGTAGTCTTTCTGAGTAGTCTGCATGGAACAAGTACCAGTGAAAATATTTTCAAAGAGGTTAAGAAAGCACTGATTCACTATAACATGAAGTGGAATCTTCCAAGATGGTAGAACACTATATGTGGAATATAGAAATGTTTATTGGGACAAATTTACAAAGCTTGCAATAATTCAAGATGTTTAAATCCTATGACTATTCATAGTATTATTCATTAGTTATTTTGCAGTAGTATTTGAATCCAGCATGAGTTATTGAACCAGTAGTGTCAGTGGTAAATTCATTCACTCTCCTGGACTTAACTGTCATCAGTTCAGTGACTTTTTGTCAGTCGAAACTGAGTATTGTGACTTTCCCTACCACATGGCAGTTCCATGTCTTAGCAGTGACAAAGTTGTACTGTGAGTCTTGTAAGCTTAAGACCCAAAGTGAAAATTTTTTAATGAGAACTGCTCTCATCCACTATTATCAAGCAATGAATGGCTTTAGAAATTAGCTTTTGCTGTAGCCTTGATAATGTCTTAACTAATTTAACCAATTGCGAGGTTATTGGGAAAATAAAAAGATTAAATATGTTATTTACATGAAAAAAGCAAGGTAAAAATAGCACTTGTATATGAAATTTATGCTATAATAAAGTTACTTTGATGACAACATTGCTTAAATTAAGCCACTCTATACACTTCCATGCTATCAGAAATTAAGACAAATGAATTGCCCCTTTTTCCTTTTCTTTTCTTTCTTTCTTTCTTTCTTTCTTTCTTTCTTTCGGGGTTCAGTAATGGAGACTAAATCCAGAGCATTCGCACTGAGTAACAGCCCTGTCCTTGTTTTGTTGTTTTGTATTGTTTCTTGAGACAGAGTCTTGCTAAATTGCCCCTGGGCTCAAACTTAGGATCCTTCTGCCTCAGCTTCCCACAGTGCTGGAATTACAGGTACCTATTACCACACCCCATAAATTATCCATTTTTATATAGATTTGTATCAGATTTCTTTTCAGAGCTCAAACTATGGTTCTAGGCAGCACTTTTCAGTCATCAATGTAAATGCAAAAGAAATGTCTATATTTTAAAATGTACTTAACTGTGAAATTAAAGAGTTTCCATCTAACAATACTTGAAAGTGATTAATAGGCAATGTAATGACATACTAAAAGAAAACAGCAAGGGAAGAATCTACCAGAATTCTATAAATGCCCAATACAAAAATGCACATCTGAGATGAATACACACTTCTCAGATAAAGAAATACAAATGGCAAATAAATACATGAAAAAATGTTCAACATCATTAGTTATTTGAGGAATGCAAATTAAAACAACACTGAGATTCCATCTCACCCCAGAAGAAATGGCTATCATCAAGGAATCAATAACAAATGCTGGCGAGGCTGTGGGGAAAAAGGATCCCTTCTCCAGTGTTGGGAGGAGTGTAGACTGGTGCAACCACTGTGGAGATCAGTCTGGAGATTCCTCAGTAAACTAAGATTAGAGGTCCCATTCAACCCAGCTATTTATTTCCCTTTTGGATATTTGTCTGGAAGAGCTAAAAACATCATACCACAGCAATATATGTGCATCCATGTTTATAGCAGCACAATATGTAATAGCTAAATCATGGAAGCAACACAAATGCCCATCAACTGAGGAATGGATAAAAAAGATGTGGTATTTTTATATAATGGAATATTACTCAGCTATAAAGAAAGATAAACTAAAGGCTTTTATAGGTAAATGGATGCAACTAGAGAGCATACTCATGAATGAAATAAATCAGACTCACATGTGTAAATACCATATGGTCTCACTAGTATAAGAACCTGAAAGAGTAAATAAAATCTAAAAGGCACAATAGATATTATGAAAGGGAGAGAAACTGCTCAAAAGGAAAGAACAACTTGGATGAGGGAAAAGATAAAAGAAAGAAAGAAGAGAAAAATATGTATATATGTATACACAAAATAGCTAAGATAATTGTACTACTAGTTTCTATTGCTTTATGGAAAGGAACAGTTAATGTTTAATTGTTTGATCAATCTTACATGACTGTATTTGTTTAACTGAGTAACCAGTTTAAAAATGACAATATGTAATATAACAACCATTGTTAACTTACTATCACCTTGTCTGAAATTCAGTATTCCTTCTATTGTTTTGGTGCTGTTTTGTTCATATCTGTTTGTTAATATGTTTTCATTCTTTTATCTTTAAAATAAAAAAAATTCTATAAATGCCTTCCATACAATGAATGTCCTCCATTAACATCATATACACATGGCATAATCGGTTTGGTAGAGTCTTTTTTGTGTGAAGAGATATTTTCAAAAATAAAATGCATAAAATCTCATTATAGATCAGCAATCCGGGCATGGTCGTGCACACCTATAATCCCAGAACTCAGGAAGCTGAGATAGGAGGACTACTCTGAGTTTGAGGCCAGCCTGTACTACATAGAGAGACTCTGTCTCAGAAAAAAAATCCCCTCTATATAAAAAAAAAAAAATCCCCTAATTATAGAGCAGTATTAACAAGTGAACATTTGTAATCTGATGATACAGAACACTAATTTTGGGGGGTGGGGGATAGGTTCTCACTCTGTAGTTCAGGCTTGCCTGAACTCACTATGTGGCCCAAACTGGCCTCGAACTCACAGCAATTGTCTTGCTTCAGCGTCTCAAGTGCTGGAATTACAGGGGTGCACCAGCATGCCTGACACACAGAACACTAATTTTGAACTTCAGTTAAGCAAAATGTATTCCAAAAACACTAGTACACCTGTATTACCAAAAATTGTATGCAATTATTACTATTATGTTTTGAATTTTATCAATATGATACTTGTAGAATATTTCTCAGTTGCTATATAAGTACTTTGCCTCTTGACCCCAAAACCTAAAATATTTACTATCTGGCCCTACGCAGAAAAAGTTTGCCCCCAGAGGCTTCCAGTTCAAATGATAAAAATTGCTGTTTATCTCCGAATTTATCCTGATGTAACTCACCAAGATACCTTCAAATAGAGAAAACAAAACACACACACACACACACACACACACACACACACACAAAATAACCCACAAGATTTTACAACATCCATGACTAAAACTGACAGGCAACCTGAGGTTTGGATCTGGGGAAACATGTTAATTACGAGGCAGAGGTTTACAGAGCTGGACTGAGGAAATCCCAGTCATGCTTTACCGCGGCTTTATTACCTCAAACAGGCACAATGAAATATGTAAGAAGCCACTTATTTAAGGCCGGTATCCCCACCCCATAATGACTCACTATCTGTTTCCCAACTCAAAGAGGTGATACCTAAACCGACAAGAAATGTCAGTTTCTGTACCCTTAAAAGCTGTCCTCTAGAGCACTGATCCCCACGTCTACCTCCCCTAACTCCCTGCACCTTTCTGTTTCCTTATTTTTTTTTAATCAAGGCAGATAAAACAACTGGGCAGGAAAGAAGGAGGAGATGTAGGAGAGGGTTTACATTTAAATCCATGGTTATGGAAACCACAGCTGGCTCCATGGGCATAAGACCTATATAATCATACAGAGCTCCATGATAAGAGAACCCCATGCTTGAGTTAATACTATAATGTCATTGTGTTGAAATTCTTAATATTTTTGAGACAGGATCTCACTATATAGTTCAGGCTGGCCTTGAAGCTCTATGTGGCCCAGGCTGGCCTCCAAATTGCAACCAGCCTCCTACCTCAGCCTCCCAAGTGCTGAGATTACAGGCGTGCACCATCATGCCCAGGTTGAAATTCTTAATTTTTGAATGAAGGGTCCCTCATTCTCATATCCCATGGAATTTCCTTGCAGATTACGTAGAAGACTTACGCAGAAGTTTAGGAAAAGGGCAACCACTTGAGATCTCCAAGAGAAGTCTGTTCTAGGAGCTGTATTTTGTTATATAGTAAATAAAGGAACAAAAGAGAAAATCAAAGTATGTGTACATAAATGTGCAGTCCAGCCGTGGATTAAAGATAGTGCTTCGACCACCACTTCTGCAGACAGCAGATGGGCCTAGCTCAGCAACCTGCACCTCTGCACAGATACTGATCCCAGAGAAACCTTGTCATCCTTGAGGGTACGGAGAAAAACCAACACAGAGACAGAGGAAGAGAGCACAGCATCCCAAAAATCAGGGAAAATGGGAACTGTTCCTTACCAGGAGAAAATTGTAGGAATCTCTTGGCAACCTTAAAGCATTTTTTATAAAAAGAGAGGGGTGGGGCAGAAGGAAGGAAAAATTTGGAATGAGATGAAATGACAAAAAATGGATAGGTTAAGGAAAATCAGCAAATGCCCTAAAAGGCAGGAATGAAATTAAAACACTTGGGACAACAAAGAGCAAAGTTTGTATGGAAAAAAGCTGAATTGATGCCAAGAGCAAAGCTGATACTAAGGAACTGAATGGATTATGAAAGAAATGGGAACAAGAGAAAAGACGATAGCTCTGGAGAGCCAAAGTACGGCTAACTTGTGTTCCCAAAAGGGAAACAAAGGCAAATGGAAGAGAAATAATAAAAATAAAATAGCCAAGCACGGTGGCACAGGTCTATAATCTCAGGTACTCAGAAGTTTAGGCAGGATCCCAAGTTTGAATGCAGCCTGTACAATTTAGCAAGGTCATGTCTCAAAATAAAAAGGTCAAGCATGGTGACACACACCTATAATCCCACCACTTGGTAAGCTGAGGCAGGACGATCACCATAAGTTGGAGGCCAACCTAGGCTACAAAGTGAGTTCAAGGCCAGTCTGAACTATATAGCAAGACCTTGTCTCAATAAATCAATAAATAAATACATGCATACATACATACATACATACATACATAAGGGCTGGGGATGTAGCTTAATGGTAGAGGGATTGCCTACTATGCATGAGGCTTGGTTTGGTCCCCAGTACTGCACAATACTGATGATCATGGTCATAAGGATGAGAAGGAGGAGGAGAATAAGCTGAACTATATAGCAAGACCTTGTCTCAATAAATAAATAAATACATAAATACATACATACATACATACATACATACATACATAAAGAAGGGCTGGGGATGTAGCTCAGTGGTAGAGGGATTGCCTACTATGCATGAGGCTTGGTTTGGTCCCCAATACTGCAAAATACTGATGATCATGATCATAAGGATGAGAAGGAGGAGGAGAATAAGGAGAAGAAGAAAGAGGAGGAGGAGGGGGAGAAATAAAATCAAACAGAAAGAAATTCCCTTCTATTAAGAAACAGTACATGCTGATTGAAAGGCCCTACCATGTTCTAGGCAAAGTCAATAAAAGTGGATGCAGCTGGACACATCATGGTATAAATTTCAAGCTATAATATTAAAGCATCTATGATTATTCAGCCAAAAATCCACAATCATACTGAAACAAAAATCACTCTCCTGGATTTCTCATAGATAAAGTTTTAGAGAGAAAAAAATGTATGACCCCAAAATGCAATATACATCTGAGTAATCTTTCAAGTGTAAAGATGACAGAAAAACTCTCTGCTATTTAAGGGATTATACAAGGGATCACCCAGCGCCGCTGGTGTAGTGGTGTCATGCAAGATTCCCCTATAAAAGGGATCACCTTCTTGAAAAATTGGTTTGCAATCTATTGCAACCAACCAAGAGATGAAAAGAAAAAAAAGCTCAAGAATGAAAAGGTCATGGAGACAACTTTACTAAGCCAAAGTAGAGGCACATCTAAACAATTGCATTATATCTATTTATAAACAAAAATCTGGTCCTGGGGGTATAGTTCACTGGCAGTACATGTTTAGCATGCACTCGGCTCTGTGTACAAGTCTTACACCAAAGAAAAAAATTCTGATTCCAATTTTTTTGTCTTGTCACATTGTTTTGAAATTTTAAGGTCAGGTGTAATAGCACACCCCAGTAGTCCCAGCACAAGGAAGGCTGACGCAGGAGGATTGCAATGAGTTCAAGGCAAGCCCGGGCTATGTAGTGAATTCAAGGCCATCCTAGACTACAAAGGAAGACAATCAATTAATAAGTTGGTTGAGTACAAGAAATTTAAATATGATTCATGTGGTTATAGGAGACATACCAATAAGTACATATAGCAAAGTAAGAAAAAAAAATAGGCAAAGATAAATGCAGAACAAAAAAGGAAGGAGTTGGCAATATTAAACAATCAAGACTAAGGCATTAATCAGACAAAGAGAGTTAAGTTTATATAGTCCAAGGGCACAAATAAAATTTCATTTCTTGAAGTTCAATACTAGATTATACTATCAAAATATAAAAGAAAAGCTATTAGAAATTCTACTTGTCCACGTTCTCTGGATGTATTAGTCAGCCTCACATTACTACAACAGAATACCCAAGACAGGTTACTATAAAAAAAAGAGGAAGTTTATCTAGCTCACAGTTTGGGAAGTTCAAGTCCAAGATCAGGTGGTTTGATTTTATGCATCTCTTGGTGGGAGCATGCGGCAGAGCAAGTCATTCATATCACCAGCCGAAAAGCAAAGAGAACAAGACTGGGATCCCACAGTATTGTTTGAAGACATGTGTTATGGTTTGTGTCTGAATAACCCCCCAAAGCTTCATGTGGTCATGGGGGGAAGGGGCAGGCTTTGTCAAGGTGGCTGAATGTAGAGTTTGTGATTAGTTCCTAGTCTAGTGCTTGGTGGTGTGAATGCTACACCCACCAGAGGGTGGGTAGCCTGCATACACACTATAAGGGAGGAAAAGAGGGTTGCTCCTCCTTTTTGCCCTCTTTGCTCTTGTTGCTTTTGCTGTCTTCTGCTGCTATGAACTATTGCTCCTCTGCCATGTGCCACTCTGCCTTGGAGCTAACTGAGTATGGACTGAAACCTCTATAAACTTTGAGCTAAGTAAACCTTTCCTTCCTTAACTTTGGGCATCAAGTATTTTGTCTCAGCAATGAGAAAAGTAAGACAACATGTGCCCAGGGACCTAAGAACTTCCTGTAAGGCCCTACCTCCAAAAGGATGCCAGCACTCCCCAGTAGTGATGCCTTGGGTGCCAAACCTTTAGCAGAAGACCTTCTGGGTTACACTATCCATATTCAAACCATTGGAGCAGAAAAACAAGACCAATAGCATATGTGCATGCACGTGTGCACACACACATGGAGATTGTGATTTAAGAAATTGGCTGATGTTATCAGGGTGAGCCAACATGCTAGGAAACCCCGCTGATAAAAGTTGATGTTGCAGTCTTCTAGTTCAAAATCCTCAGGGCAGGTTAGCAGGCTGACAACGCAGGCATGGTTTCTTTATTACAGTCTTGAGAAAGAATTACTTCTCTGGGGCTGGGGATATAGCTCAGTGGAAGAAGTGCCTGCCTGGCAAGCACAAGGTCCTGAGTTCAATCCCCAGTACTGCCAAAAAAAAAAAAAAATTACTTCTCTGGGGAACTTTAGTCTTTGTTCTCAAGGTCTTCGACTGATTGATTGAGGCCCACCCACACTGTGGAGCATGGTCAGCTTTACTTAAACTTATAAGTATCATAAATATTGATCATCTGTACAAAATACCTTTACAGCAACAGCTACACTAGTATTTGATCAAAAGAAAGAAGACCATCATAACTTGGTCAAATGGGCATATAAAATTAACTATCACAGAAATATAGGAGAGGAAATTGATAGAGAGACAAAGCAATATAAGACTGACATACTTTGTAGTCTTGGACGTATCAAGTACACCAAAAAATGAATACAAATACAGAGAATATGAATACTATTAAGAATATATGTATATAATGCAATATATAAACTACATATGCAAATAACATTTTAATTTGCATTATAAATTATACAAATACATGGAAAGGGTGATAGCAATGTGGACAATAAATAATGTTGCATCAGGCATGGTGGCATCAGTCTGTAATTCCAACACTCAGGAAGCTGAGGCAGGAGGATTGCTGTGAGTTCAAGGACAGTCTGAACTACATAGTGAGACCCTGTCTCAAAAAAAAAAAAAAAAATTGAATCCATGCCTCACACTTACTGTGTGAAGTCTCTCTGAGAATGACATAAAATCATAAAGCTATACTTTTAATGCCTCATAAATATGACTAAATGAAAATAAATAATCTCTGCCTGTCCAAGTCACGCTAAGCAAAATCATAAAGTGAATGAAGAATCGAGGAAAATATTTGAAAAAAAGTTCATGTCAGAGAGGTAATGCTCCAGCCTTGTAACAAGATCTGAAGGAGGTATGTTTCACACAGTAGTATGAAAACCCACTCATCATGCTTATGAAATGCGGTATAAAAGGATCTGAAATTCTCATCACAGATAAATTCATTGCTCTAACAGTATTCTTGCAAACTAACAAAAAATACTGACATACCCTAATAAAATATTGACATGAGTAGCCAGATCATAAAAAGAATGAAAAGAGGGCTGGGGATATAGCTCAGTGGAATAAGCGCTTGCCTAGCAAGTGCAGGGTCCTGAGTTCGATCCCCAGTACCGCAAAAAAAAAAAAAAAAGAAAAGATTCTAGAACCTATTCCAAATATGCAATTAAAAGTCAACCGAGACATCACATTTCACTGGTCAAAATGACAAAGAAACAAAAATGTGATATTTTGCTGGGCTGTTGCGTCTGTGGGGAAACAGGCACTTTCACACATTGGTGATTGGTCTTGATAACATCCCCAGGAATTAATCTGTGATACCTATCAAAATTTATAATTACGAGGCCAGGCATGGTGGCACACACCTGTAATCCCAGAACTAGGGAGGCTGAGGCAGGAAGATTGCTGCAAGTTTGAGGCTACCCTGGACTACAAAGTGAGTTCAAGGCCAGCCTGAACTGAATAGTGAGACCCTGTCTCAAAAAGACAAAAAAAAAATTATGAGACTAGACCCACTACCTCCATTTCTAAAAATATCCTAGATATGTTTCTACATGGATAAAATAATTTATGTACATAAACTTAACTATAAGTTTGTTTATTGCAATACTATTTGCAGTAACAAAAATTTGGCAACAACCTCTATGTCCATCAATAAGGGACAGGTTAAATGAATCATGATGCTTCTGTGCAAAGAATATTTTATAATTATAAAAGGAAATGTGGTTGTTCTCATTTACTGACTTGGTACAATCCCTAACATATATTAAACAAGAAGAAACAAGGTAGAGAACAATGCGTGAATGTTATAACCTTGTTAGAAAGTGAAAATATATATGTACATATATAATTATTTGTATATGCATAAAATATCTTGGAAGGATACAGAAAAAAATGATATTGGCTGCCTAGAGGATAGAAGTAAGGAAACTTTCCACTCTGTGTACCCCTATGCGCCCTTTGCTTGTTGGGCCATGAACGAACTTCCTAGTGGAACATTAGAATTGTTTAAATAATAAAATATTATAAAACTCATGTATATGGGAAAAGAGAGGTAGAGAACAAAAAAAAATTAAGATGTGTTATGTTCATGTACCAACTCTCTACAATGAATGTGATCCTGTACTGCAAAGGTGTACTAATATAAATAATAAATGAATCCTCATATATCATATTAGAATACTAGCAGTAGATAATACATCTGCTTCACTGCTCGAGAGACAATCAAGTAGGCAATCTCAGTTATGTAAAGCAAAAACTATGCAGGCCACATTCTTTGACTACCGTGCAATAAAGCAAGAAATGAATGCAAACTCTCTCCCCAGTCCTGCCTAAAACTGGAGCCATCAGAGTTCAAGGAAACTGATAACAGATCAGACCCAAGCTGACTTTATTCACCCACAGTAGAGACCATTTAGGAGAGAGGCTAAATCCAGGTTCAGATTCTAACATACTTATGAGCTTCATTGCAGAAAGTCTTAGTAAATACATTTGTGAATATCACTGTGTGACTGAGGCCTTTATCCATCTGCCCAGATGGGAAGGAGCTGGTAGGGAGTTTGGCCCAAGCAACAAAAGGTTGCCAGAAAATTCACTTTTCCATTCCTTTCTCTCCCCTTGTCATTTTTTTCAACTGTAATAACTGAAATATAGAATAAAAATCTGCAACTTTTCTTGTCAAATATGTTGCCTATATTTTTTCCCAATCTATCAAATGTCATTTGTTTATGGTTCCTGTTTGTAATTCAAAAGCTTAAACATTACACAGCTAAATCCATGAGTCTGTAATGGAATGGTTTTTTGCTTTTGAATAGTACATTGAATGTTTTATCCACTACATAATTATAGAACCATTAGCACCTATGTTCTCCTCATTTATACTTTTCTTACTGCTATGGTTGGTACATTGTGTCAACGTGGAGAGTCTAGACTTTGGCTGAATGACTCAGCAGGAAGCCAGAGTGCTTACTTTGTATACATCCTGACCCTGTGGAAGAGGAGGGCATGGAGATTGTGTGAGAGCTACACGGCCCCTGGGTGGGGGTAGGCTGTTTACAAGGTAAGGGAAGACAAGAGGCTGCTTGCAGCCATTCCTCCCTTTTTGCTCTGGTTGTTTTTGCTGTGTTCTGCCTCCATGAACGTTTGCCCTCTGCCATGTGCCACTCTGACTCAGAACCAGCCAAGTATGGACTGAAACCTCCACGAACTGTAAGCTAAATAAACCTTCCCTTCCTTCATTTTGGGCGTTGGGTATTTTGTCTCAGCAACGAGAGATAAGTAACCAAGACACTTACTTTAACTGCCCCCACCCCCTATGCCCCAGCAGGATGTGGTGGTGCACGACTGTAATCCTGGCCCTCCAGAGACTGAGACAAGAGGATCTTGAGTTACAGGCCTTGCCTGGGCTACATGGTGAGACACTATTTTGAAAACTCAAAATAAAACAAACAAAAACTTTTCTCCCAGATTTTTTCAAATATCAGAAAATTGAAAGAATAGTATAGTCAGCACTATTTGCTTCATTAAATGAATCAATATTTATCTTTTGTCCTATTTGTTTTCTCTCTTTCTCTCAGTTTCTCTTTTTAAAATCCATTTGAAAGTAACTTACAGGGCTGGAGATATAGCTCAGTGGAATAAGAGCCTGCCTGGCAAGTGCAAAGTCCTGAGTTCAATCCCCAATACCACATAAAAAAAGAAAAAAAAAGTGACATGTAGATATATCATAATACTTTACTCTTGAATATTTCAAAATGCATCACCTAAGAACGTTCTCCTACATATTCACAATATCACAATCAGATTTAAGACAATTCATACCAACTCCCTAATATTGGATCCATATTCAAAATGTCCCTGTTAGGACCTAAATGTTTTTCATAGCTGTTTTTCTTTCCCAAACAGGATCTAATCAGGATTAGGTACTACATGCATTTCATTATTGTATTTTTTAAAATCTAGAATAGTGCTTATACTCTTATTTTTCTTTTCTTTCTTTGATTTTGATTTTTTGTTTTCTTTGTTGTTGTTGTTGTTTTTTGGCGGTACTGGGGATTGAACTCAGGACCCTGCGCTTGCTAGGCAGGTGCTTATTCCACTGAGCTATATCCCCAGCTCCTGAGCTATATCCCCAGCTCCGATTTTTTGTTTTTCTGAGTCAGGATCTCACTATGTAGACCAGGCTAGCCTTGAACTTGCTATGTAACCGAGGCTGGCCTCTTGCTATGTAACCGGGGCTGGCCCCAAATGCATGGCTATCCTCCTGCCTCAGCCTCTCAAGTGCTGGGATTACAGGCATGCGCCACCATGCCCAGCAGGCTCTTGGATTTCACTGGGCTCTGCCCCACAGATTTGTTTCACCCTGAGCAGCCATCCCCCCAGTACTGAGGGTGGAATCTAGGGTTTTACGAATGCTGAACAAGCACTCCCCCACCAGTCAATGCCCACAGCCCACAGTTATGTTTTTGTCTCATCTTTTTTTTTTTTTTTTTTTTTGAGACTGGGTCTAGCTATATAGTTGAAGCTGAGGCTGGGCTTGAGCTTACTACACTGCTGGCCTCAAACTTGTGACAATCCTGCCTCGGTCTTGCAAGTGCCAAGATTACAGGCATGTGCCGCCAAACCTGGCCTTGTCTCATCTACTTTTATCTAAAAATCTCTGGATTAGACTAGCTAGATACAAACCAGAGTCAAGTATCTGGGGAGTCTCAAGGATTCTGGGTTCCAGGTCACACTTGGGTTCACCCATACATCCCTTTGACAAGTTTCTCCCGGATCACAGTAGTTAGTGCTAGTTCTAATGGTCAGTGATTCTAAACAAGGTGTGTGTGTGTGTGTGTGTGTGTGTGTGTGTATGTGTGTGTGTGTGTGTAGCGGGGGGATTAAATACAATGGAACCTCTGAAAAGGCTCTAAATATAGGTTTCCTCTGAGATTAGGTCTGAAAGGACCTTAAACCATTTGTTTTTACACTGATTTTTTGGAAAAGTATTTGGAAACAATAAAGGGTCATGCGCAGAGGGGAGAAATGCTTTTAGCAGTCTAAGGGCGCCAACCTCTCTCAACCTGCAGGGCCGAAGAATCATCCTTGCCCTTTACGATGAATGTGAAACCCTTCTCTTGCCAGGTACCCTGCTAAGGAAACAGCCCTCACAACAGCTCCGGGAGAGGAGGGCTGTGGTTGTTTTCACAGGAAACTGAGGCTCTGAGAGGCCCCAGATCACAGTGGGAGGAGGTTCCAGGGGTGTGGGGCTGGGTCTAGCCTTTCAAGCCAAGGCCCCTGAGAGGGGTCCCTGAGGCCTTGTGTTGGGTCAGGCCTGCTCCCTCCCAGCACCTGCCCTGGAAAAAGAATTATGTCCTTTTCCACAAAGGCAGGTGGGGGAACCATTGAGGACGTTTTAAGACCTTGCTGTTCAGTACAACAGTGAAAAAAATGTTTTTTCATTTTATAGAGTGGAATGCTTTCTCCGGAAACTGATATATAAACCCAGAAAACCAGAGTTGGGCCACTATAACTGAAGGTGGGGACAGGAATGGTCTGAGGCTCCTGGAGCCCAGATTTAAGTACCAAAGACCATTTTCCCAGCACATTAGCACCTGCTGGAAGGAGTACAAGGACTGCCGTGTTGCCTGAGGCCTTGATTTGCGTTGGCGTGAGTGGGGCACTCATTTCTGGGTTAGTCAGCCAGAGGCCAAGCTCAGGATCCGAGGTCTGCCACAGCATATCACGCTACTGGCAGGTCCATGTAAGCTGGGCATTGCCCGCTCGACCCTCCTGCTCCTCTATGCTGGCAACCAGACCTGCCCTTTTATAAAGGAAGAAACATTTCACCGTTTTCATTTAATGAATTTTATTGTTTGAAGACTAACTACATTAAAACCTCTAGCCCTGGTCCCTATCCTTGCTCATCTAAGAGGCTCCTTCTGGTTTTATTTGCTAACTCAAATTCATGTTGGATCTTGCTGTAAGAGCTGGTGCAGATGTCGAGGCTTTGCTAGCATGGTTCACATGGACATCATCGAATTGACCTCATTTGCATACACATCGGGGATCATACCCACTGGGGAATTAACCATGTGTACAGTATTCTTACTGAACAGCTTGAATTCATAATGAATAAGTTGTTCCCAAAATGCGTTGTTGGGCCGGATGATAGAGCTGCAGGACTTGGTCCAAGCGTGGGCTTCTATCAGAGTCATGGAGCGATATTTCATCAGGTACGCAAGGCAGAGCGCTGGCGAGCAGCTCACTCCAGCCGCACAGTGCAGCAGCGTACGGCCATGTTTCATTTCCACGCTATGGATGCGATCAGCAATCGGGTCAAAAAACTCGTAGATGTATGAGGTGGGAGTATCGGACACCGGCACACGTATATACTGAATGTCCTGGAACAATGCATTCTCCAGCTCCACCGAAGCGTTGATAACAGTGGTGATTCCATAGTAGAACAATACGACTTTGTTATTTGCAATCTCAGCGTTACTAATGTAAAGGCTGCTGGTTATTCTGGAAAGGCTATAGATGGTGGGCCGCCCGCGAGCCCCAGATGGAAGAAGACTTGGAGGTGTTGTCATCAGGGCAGCAAGGCAGCGGTGTCTTGGCACCTGGGTTCACGCCGTGAAGTGTCTGTCCTGCAGAGGGCTGGAGGGAGGAGGGCGAAGGATCGGACACTGGTCACTGCCCCCTCTGTAGCCTCCCTGCCTCTGGCGTCACAATCCTCAAGGACTTAGAACTCAGGTTTCCATAACAACAGTAATTTAGCTGCTGCGGGGTGGGGGCAGGAGGAGGGGAGGACACGCCCCTGGGCCGGGACATCAGAACAACCCCTCCCCCAATCTCGTTCCTCATAGTTCTTAGTCATTTTTTTCCCAAAGGCCGAATTCTTATCTTTCTCGACTTTTTAAGGTGTTCTGTTACACCATATCTATTTTATGCTTGAATGATTGGACCACAGTGAACACGATACCTATGAATGCTTTTGTTGCATTAGTGCTGAAGAACACTTTCTCTGCAAAATAGCAGTATCGTATTTTAAATTGGGGAACATTTGGCTCATGTGATATGCTAATCTCTATAAAACTGCATTGAGATATGGGTTTGGCGGAGCTTGGCGAGCTGGTGTGATACTTCTTTGTCGATTGTAACCATAGAATTATGTTCCTGCTTACAAATACACCAGGGTTGGTGGTAAGGGAACAATCTTAGTATCGCTACTGTAACTGATTTATAGCCCTTTATCTATCATGAAATTGGCCTGTAGTGGATAGTTGTGACTCATTTGGCTATGTGACAATTCAGCTATACACACTGCCCAAATAGTTTATCACACGATTCTACTGTATTACCTGAAACAACAACTCAAATGATCCCATCTATTTTCCTCAAAGGGAATGCCTATGTAATCCCAATTACTCAGGAGGCTGAGGCAGGAGGTTTACAAATTTGAGGCCAGCCTGGGTAACTGAGCAAGGCCCTGTCTCAAAATAAAAACTAAAGAGAGTTAGGATGTAATTCGGTGGTACAGTTCCACTGGGTTAGATCCCCATTCCCAGGGGGAAAGAAATGAAGAGGAAAATGAGGAAAAGGAAGCCCACTTGCTTTGTAAAGTACAAAGGACTTTGACCACTGCCAGAGGTATCTCCTCGGCAATATTAAGCATTTTGGAACAAGTCAATGTTGCATCATAACTGGGCCAAAATCTTATTTTTAAAGCGTTACGTGACATTTGAATTTCTTCTCAGCAAAGAGTTTTGTAGCATGTCAATGAAAACTAAAAAGAACTATAACCTGGAACTAACAAATCTTTTCACAGAACAGCCAGAGACTCATACCCTTCACTCTCATTCGATCATCGTTTTGGTTTGTGTCCAAATGTGTGCTGTGATTCGGAACAAAGATGAAACAGACACCAGCCTGTTTATGAGGGCCAGGGAAATGATAACTTCAAAACACAGCGTATTTTTCTATTTCCCAGTTTTCATAATCAAATTGCTTCACATTACTTAAATTGTCAGTTCCTACAAACGTATCTGGAAGAAAACAGAGCACGAACACTAAATAAATGGAGACAGCTCAATCTGGTTAAAGTTATTTAAAAGGGTTTAGTCCAGAGCTAGATGTATATAGCGCAGCAGTACAGTGCTTGTTTAATATGCACAAGGCCCTAAGTTTTATCCCGAGCATGAAACAATAAAAATGAATCACTGAATGAATAAGTGAGTTTATGGCATCAGGAGAAACTTCATACTCTATATTGTGGAGGCTCTAAGAGTATTAGACTCTGTAGTTGTTTTATAACTACTTCTTAACTTTAAAAATGTAGTAAAATTCATCAAAATAATTTCAAACACTATTCTCAGATAAGCATAACCAGCATGAAATAAGCTGATCTATTTATTCTTTCAGCCAAGATTTTGTATGACACTCTTCGTTTTGCAGGGGGAGGTACCAGGAATTGAACTCAGGATCTTGTACTTGCCATGCAAGCACTTGTGCCACTGAGCTATATCCCCAGCCTAACACTCTTTAGTCTGAGGGATGCTGGTTGTGTTAAAATTTCAGCATGGGAAACCAGGCATGGTGGTTCATCCTTGTAAACTTAGCACTTCCGAGGCTGAGGCAGGAGGATACCAAGTTCAAGGTGACCCTGATCACACAATGAAAAATAAAAAGGGTTAGGGATGTCTCTTAGTGGTAGAGCCATTACCTAGCATGTGTGAGACCCTTTATTCAATCTCCAGCCTCCCCCTACTCCAAAGCCCATGAAAGAGAGGGGTTCAGAATCATGGAAAGCACTTGGGAAGCTGAGACAGGAGAATTGCAAGCTTGTCCCACAGAGTGAGACCTTGTCTCAAAAGCACAAAAGAAAAATTATGGGGCATTTCCTGGGTGGATAAGGAATTGATATTTCTTCTCTGTGTGTTTGGAAATGGGTCATTTTCAGAAAAGCCTCCCATTCATCTCTATTTCTCTTTGTTAATCAATACAGAAAAAGTAAAACGGACTTTCCCAACACTTCCTCTTTCCACCACTGGGAAAAGATCCTGATGTTAAAAGCTAGCTAATATTTAAATTTCACAATTCAGTAGTCAAGGCCCTTTCCAACCTGACCTATGCCAGCCTTTTAAATCTCATTTATTCATTCATCAGGTTTTTATTAAGAATCTATTGTGTATTAGACATTTTCACCTAATACAAATTCTCAGTTCTGACCAAACAAATAAAATATTCTTGGTAAATACAAAGCATACATCCCTGCCTCCTGACCTGTGCCACACCATTCCTCCCTTAAGAACCCTTTTCCTCTTGGCTTTCTGAATCCTATCTGAGCTTCAAAACTCAGTTTGATCAATTTAGAAAGAGGATCCACTGAGCATCCTAGGATGTTGGATACTGTCCTAACATGGGGTAGATCCAACACAGCACAGGCCTTGATTTCCAAGAGCTTATAGTTTGTTCAGAGAGGCAATAATCATGGAAGAGTCCAGAAAAAAGGGTGAGGCATTGTTCTATGTGTGTGTTTGGGGGCTGGGGTAGTGGGGCAATGTCATGGAAGCATTCACAGAAAACATGCTCTGGGACAAAGCTTTTTGTTTCTGTACTATTTATTGTTTATTCTGCCCAAGTTTTTGTTTTGAAAAAAAGTGAACCTACAGAGAAATGGCAAGAACAGAACAATGAACACCTGTTTACTCTTCACCTATAATTTATCTATTGTTAACGCTCCACTACATTTGCTTTATCTGCTTAGATACGTAAACATGCACATTTCTTTGTTTGCTTTTCTTTCTTCTGGCAAAGTACTGGCCATTCACTGCAGATATAGCAGGAAGTCTTTCAGCATGTAGCTCCTCAGAACGAAGACACTGTCCTACATAATCACAATACAAGGACTGTGCTCAGTAAATTTAGTATTGGTCTTATAATACTATCTAATATATAATCCACATTCCAATGTCACCACGTCTCTCAATAATATTATTTATACTTTATTTTGATCCAAGATCAAATCAAGGATGAAACATTGCATGATTATTGTGCTGCTTTAGCATCTTTTCTTTTCTTCTTTTTTTTTTTGGTCTTTTTGAGACAGGGTCTCGCTATGCAGTTCAGGCTGGCCTTGAGCTCACTTTGTAGCCCAGGCTGGTCTCGAACTCACAACGATCCTCCTGTCTCAGCCTCCTGAGTGCTGGGATTACAGGCATGCACCACCACGCCAGGTTTTTAGCATCTTTTAATTTGGAACAGTTCCTGAGACTTCTGTTTTGTTTTATTCTTTCCAAACCTTGGCATTTTGTAAGTCAGGCCTGTTTTGCAAGAACATTTTTCAATTTGATTTGTTTAATTTTTCCCTCAGAATTAGATTCAGGAGACATATTTTTATCAACAATTTTACCAGAATGTGTGATTCTCAGTGCATCACATCAGGGGGCATGTTATCTGCTTGTCCCTTAATGAACATGATAATTTTGACCCCCTGGTTAAAGTGATGCTACAGTTTGAAAATGATTTAAGTGTGTCCCCCAAGGTTTTATGTACTGAAACTTACTGCCCCTTCTGAGGTAATAAGAAAGTGGAGCATTGCCAGGCATAGTGCAAATGCCTGTAATCCGAGCACTCAGGAGGCTGAGGCAGGAAGAGCATTATAAATTCAAGGTCAGCCTGGGCTATGAAGTGAGTTCAAGGCCAGCCTGAACTGTATAATGAAACCCTGTCACAAAAAAAAAAAGAACTAAAAAGAAAAAGAAAAAAAAATGGAGCATTGTGGCACATGCCTGGGAGGCTGAGGTAGGAAGGTAGGAAGTTCAAGCCCAGCCTGGGTAAGTTAGTGATGTAGCAAGACCCTGTCTCAAAAATGTGAAAAAAGAGAAGCTGGGGATGTAGCTTAGTGCGAAGGCCCTGGGTTCAATCTCCAGCGCTGCTAGGAGCCACAGAGGTGAGGGGAAGCAGGAATGTTAATGTGACTTCCACACTTAGAGCGGTTGGGATTAGATAAGATCACTGAGGTAGAACCCTCCGGAATGAATCCTGGCCATTTGACAAGAAGAGACAAAGATCAGAAGAGCCACACACATACACATGTACACTCCCTGCTTCTTGCTGTGTCATGCGCTGTGCCCCTTGACCTCGAACCTCCAGAACCATGAGCACAAATTAACCTGATTTCTTTATAAGTTATTCAGTCTGTTGTATTGGGTTATCAGCATCTGAAATCGGCTAGTGTAGTTGACATTAGCTAGGCTTTTCCATTATAAAAGCAAATTTTCCTTTGTCTTTTTTGGGTTTTTCTGTTTTGTTTTGTTTTGTTTTGTTTTGTTTGTCTTTTGAGACAGGGTCTCACTATGCACTTCAGGCTGGCCTTGAATTCACTTTGTAGCCTCACAGCGATCCTCCTACCTCAGCCTCCCAAATACTGGGATTACAGGTGTACCCCACCATGGCCTGCTTTTTTTTTTTTTTTGGAGACAGGGTCTAGCTATGTAGTGTAGGCTGGGCTTGAACTCCCTGTGTAGCCCAGGTTGGCCTCAAACTTGTGACGACCCTCCTGCCTCAGCCTCCCCAGTGCTGGGATTACAAACATGTGCCACCAGTTCCTTATTCCTCTTTGTAATCAATGAGGAAAACTCAAGGAAATACATTGAGTTTGTGGCACTATCTCTGGAACAGGACTTTGAGGGATAAATGGACCTTTTCTGGGCAGACAAGGAGAGGGCAATTATAGACAAAAATGGAAGCAAATACAAAGGTACAGCGGTCTGAAATAACCTCAGGAGGCACTATGGTTTAGATAGGTGTCTCCCACAGGCTCATGTTTACAAGAATTGCTCTCGAGCCTGGGGTACTCTTGGGAGGTGGTGGAAACTTGAAGAGGTGGGGCCTAGTGAAAAGCTTTTGGTCACTGGGGGCACGTCTTTGAAGGAGACATGGAGCCCCTGCTATTTCTCCTTTCTCCTCTTTCTCTTCATTGCTTCCTGGCCACCTGGAAGTGAGCAGCTTGCTCCCCCACGTACTCCCCACCACTATGTGCTATCTAGCTACAGGGCCCAAGCCATGGGGCTAATCAGTGAGAGACTGAAAGCTCTGGAATCTTGAGCTGGAAAGAAACCATTTCTCTTTTTAAATTCATTTATCTCAAACATTTGTTACAGTATCAGAAAGCTGACTAAGACTGGAGGGCAGAGAACAACTCAGAATTGCAGAGACCAACTCAGAACTGCTATATAAAACTGAGGTAGGAGAAGAGGTGAGAAAATTGGCTGGAAATCCTACTAAGCACTGGAGCAGCATAGGGTTTTAGGCTTAATCTTGTAGGCCATGGTGACAAAATGGAAAATTTTATGTGGGGAAATGTCATCATCAGAATAGATATTTTAAGAAGCTCACAGCTCATAGATGGATTTGTGGAGGGGAGAGGCCAGGTGGAGAAAAGGACAATGATAGTCTAGGTAAGCAGTGATGCATCTATTACAGACTTTTCTGTGGAAGCTGGATCAAATCCAAATGTATTTCCTCTGCTCAAGTATCACGTAGACCGTGCCACACTAGAGGATGGAATGTCAAACTTCTGTGGGTCAGAGTTGGGAAAGAGGAAAGACAGCCGAGGGCTACATAGTGAGTTCAAGTCCAGCCTGAACTGCACAGTGAGATCCTGTCTCAAAAATAAAAGTGAACAGTATGTAAAATTGCAACCATTCTTAATATCCTATCACCATGTTTTGAATTCAATATCATTTTTATTGCTCTCTGTGCTGTTTTGTTTGTGTATTTGTTTTTATTATTTTGGGGTTTTTTTAATGAAAAATAAAATTTGTATGTGTATATATAAGGATAGCTGGAATAAGTACATTGCTGATGTCTGTGGTTTATTGAAAAGAACAGTTAATACTTACGATTTTCTTTTTTCTTGACCAATTTTGCACACTTGAATCTAGTAATCAGAACGACTGATCTGTAATCAACAATACACAGTATAAGAACCATTGTTGAACTCCTACCATCTTGTGTGGTAAAGCTCTGCATCATTTCCAATGTTGTTTTTTGTTTGTTTGTCTGGTTTTTTTTACTTGTTACAGTCTTTCACTCTTTGATCAATCTTATAATCTTATGTCTGGCGGACTGAGCAACTTCACTGAAGATAACAGTATGTAATATAGCAACCACTGTAAATTCCTATCATTTTGTTTTGAGGTCATGTATCATTTTTGTTGTTTTTGTGTTATTTTGATTTTGTCTTCATTGTTGTTTTGCTAGTTTTTTAATTTTTAAAATAAAAAAGCACATTTTTGCACAGTTGAAATATATATGTAAATTTATAGTTTACATGTGAGTAGCCATTGTACATATGCATATAGCATATATATTAAATATCTATTTCTGAATCTTATTTACGGAAATATTAGGTATCTAAAGTAGCCCTAGATGGGGCTGGGGTTATAGCTCAGTGGAATAAGCGCCTTCCTAGCAGGCGCAGGGTCCTGAGTTCAATCCCCAGTACTGCCAAAAAAAAAAAAAAGAAACAAATAAAGTAGCCCTAGATATATAGTAAGAGTTCAGTAATGTTAAATTTGTTTTTCATTATAGTTTTAACTTTAATCTGTATGAATGTTAAAATTAAGATTTTATTTAATTTTAAAACTGACAAATGATAAGCCCTATATTTTTATGGTATATAACATGATGTTTTGCTATATGTGTACATTGTGGAACAATTAAATTATGTGAATTAACTTATCTATCATTTCAATACTTACCATTTTTTCAAAGGTTAGATATTTTTGTTTGGTTTTGCAGATTCAGCACAAGGCCTTTGCAGTGAGCTACATTACCAGCCACACACCGTCCCCCATTTTGAGACAGGGTCTTGCTACATAGTTCAGGCTGGCCTTGAACTCACTATGTAGTCCAGGCTGGACTCGAATTTGTAGCAATCCCTGTGGGTCAGCCTCCCAAGTGCTGGGATTACAAGGGTGTGTCAACATGCCTGGCCCCTTTTTAAAATTAAATTATTTTATTTTATTATTATATTTTATTTTATTTTACTGTAAGACAGGGTCCTGCTAAGTTACCAAGATGGGGCTTAAACTTGTGATCCTCCTACCTGAGCCTTCCAGAGTTTTGGGATTATAGGCATGCTCCAATATGCCTGTCTGGTGTTAGATATTATTTAGCATTATATGTAAATAGTAGAATTCCAGGGAAATTTTTTTTAACTTGATCATAATTTTCAAATTTTCTAGAATAATTTCCTTTGTAACTAGAAAAAAATTTAAGTATATTTAAACTGCATCAACAGATATCTCTTTTTTGCCAATAAAATTAGCAAACTGAAAAATTGATAATTGCCTGTGCTGACAAGAATTCAGGGAAATGGGCACTTTCAGACATTGGCAGGGCTGGAAATGGCGGGTAGCAACACTGTTCAAGCCTGAACTACAAAGCAAGACCTTGTCTACAATAAATAAATAAATAAAGGTAACCCCAGAAGAATATTTATTGATAGGAAAATTTGAACTATCTCCTTTCCACAGTCTACTTCTTCCTAGGAGCCCTAATTTAGAAGTACTCACCATTCCCCACACGGTGTATACTTCAGGGGAATCTACCCTCATCCCTAGTTTCTCAAGAATGCTGACTTGCTGGTGCAGGATTTTTTCCTAGCTTTTTATTAACAATTTCTAGGAATTACTAGGAGATTTGAATCTTTTGTCTGCTGTATATGTTAAAGGTATTTTCTGCTAATCTGTTGTTCTTTTTTGATTTTAGTTTTACAATCTTTTGCCATATGCAAATTTAGAACAGTTATGTTGTTTCTTCTGTAAATCTTTTCCATTATAGCTTCTGGGTTTTTGTCTTCCTTAGGAAGAATTTCCAACATCAAGATTTAAACAAGCTGGGCATGGTGGTGCATGGCTGTAATCCGAGCACTTGGGCTGAGGCAGGAACATCTCTGAGTTTGAGGCCAGCCTGGGCTACTTAGTAAATATAAGGGCAGCCTGGACTACATAGTGAGACTGTCTCAAAAAAAAAAAAAAAAGAAAGATAGAAACATTTTTTAAACAAATATTCTCATATTTATTTCCAGTATCTTATAATTTTGGTTTCTTGTGTATTTGCATTTGTTTACTTAAGAAAACATTTTTATTACAGAAACTTCAAACACACAAAAGTAAAAAGAACATTATAATGAATGTCCATGTAGCCATCTCCTACCTCTCCCAATGATCAACTGATTGCTACTCTCCTTTTGTCTGTACCTTAATCTCCCACCCCACCCCACCTCCTGTCATTCCGAAGCTAATGCCAGGTATGTTATTCCACCTGAGACGCTTCGGTCTTCCTCTAAATGGTAAAATCACTTTTATCTTTATGTTCTCTTTCTTTTTCTTTTCTTTCTCCGTGTGAGTATGTTTGTGTAAACAACCAAAGGGAACACTGATGATGGGTTATTTTTCATATTTTTACTAATTTATTTATTTACTCATGATTGTGGTAAAATACACAGAATGAAATTTACCGCTTTTAGGTATACAACTCAGTGACACTAAATATATGCACATTGTTGCATTCTCATCATCACTGTCCACTCCAGAACTTTTTCCTCATCCTAAACTTAAACTCTGTCCCCATCACATAGTAACACCATCCCCCCATCCAGCCCCTGATAACCACTAGTTACCTTCTCTATGAATTTGCCTAATTTTGGTTCCTCATAATAACAGAATCATGCAATATTTGTCTTTTTAAAAATTTTTATTTTTTATTAGGACATGTTTGTAATACATAATGATTACATTTTTTGTGAGGAGTTGGTACATGTACATGACACACCTCATTTCTTTTTTTATCCCCTTCTCTCCTCCCTTCCTGCCATCTCTTTGTACCCTTTCCTTTTGAAAAAGATTCATCTCCCTATTTGCTATTATTATTTTGCCTTTTATTAATATGTTGTTTTTTATACAAGATAAACCATGCAGTATTTAAGCTTCTTTGTCTGATTTATCTCACTTAACATTATGGTCTCAAGGTGCATCCATCTTCTTACATGTTATGAGTTTATCCTTCTTCACAAAAGAGTAGCATTCCGTTTTGTATAATACCACATTTTCTTTATCCATTCATTTGTTGATGGACATACAGGCTGCTTCCAAGATTTAGTTATTCCGAGTTGTGCTGTTATGAACATGGGTATGCATGTGTCACTATAGTATGATATCTTTAACATTTTGGGGAAGATACCTAGGAGAGGAATAGCTGAGTCCAGTGGAATTCCTAGTTTTAGCTCTTTGAAGAATCTCCATATTGCTTTCTATAACGGTTATACCGGTTTCCTTTCCCACCAGCAATGTGAAAGTATTCTTTTTTGCCCTGCAACTTCAACACTTGTTGCTGTTTCTTTTTTTTTTTTT
>PVLD010021700.1:0-30857 GCA_004027595.1 Dinomys branickii
TTAGACCCTGCTTTTTAGGTTCCCTTTATTGTCTCTGAACAAAACCCCAGAGAACACCATTTTACTTCCTGAGCAGACCTTTAAAGAGCAGAACTACAGACATCAGTGCCCATTGTACTTTCCTCTTGGAGCCTTCCTCATTTCAAACGCTCAATGAACTCATGTTTGCCCCTTTGCTACTTTTCTCTGGTATGCTGTTCCCATGGGCACCTCCTAAGTGGTTCAAGCCAAAAAGCACATCATTGCTCAGCAGTCAGGGCAAGTTAGAGCCACAAGTCAAATACCTTCCTGAGACCTTTAACCTTGCCGAATGGATTGGGAGAGTGATGAGAGCCATTCTGCATACCAGGAAGGTCTAATGTCACAGCTTACAACCTGTCCAAACAGGATGCTAGGACTCTTTTTTTCTAAGTAGTGATCAGGGTGGCTCAAAAATAGTATTTCTATGGTGACATTCTCCAGCCACACCATACCAAAAGGGAAGGAAGGTCAAGCTGGACAAGCCTGACAAACCACCCTCAGAAGCTGCCTGTATGGATTCCTGGCGAGAAATGTCTCACTAGTCCTTGTGACAAAAGTTATATACCCCAGAAAGGACTGAAAGAAAGTAAACAGGAAGTGCCCACCCATGTGGCTAGTCTGGAAATTCTTGGTCAGCAGGATGCAGGTTAGGTTAAGTAAAAGCCACCACCCAGAAGAAATGAGAGTTGTATCTGCATGTTTAGTTACTTTATTAGGTTCTGGCCCAAATATTTCTCAAGGCCCTGTCATTTCAAAAAGCCATCAACACCTTCTTAAGCTCCTAATCAAGTTATACCTCTGAAGTGTCTATCTTTTCCCAGTGGTTTCTAAAGCCGTCCTGACACTTGTCAAGGAAAATGACTGTCCTTTCCCATTAGGTTTTGCCTACTTAGCCTTTGAATATTGTCTTCACTGTATTTTAGAAAGCCTTGTTCAAAGTGCTTAAATTTTTAACAACTATTCATCACCAATAAAGTGACGAGAGGTAGTTTTTCAGCTCCAATGGATTAGCATCCTTGTAGGGAAGATGTGTGATCACACAGGAGTTAGTCCTCCGCAAGTATGAGAATCCTAGGAAGAATACCCACCATGCGGTCATGCCAGATGTAGGGTATAGTGAGAAACAATTTTGCTGAGGAGGCAAGTCCCCATCTACCTCTCCTCCCTTATTTGGGGTGTCTTGAGGACATAATAGGCCTACCAAAGGTCTTGACCTTCTGATGCGAGTTCATAGGCCTCTGACCCTTGGAACTGCAAATGCTTACCTCTGGAATTTGCTCAAGGGTTTCTTTTAGGTATATGTAAGACAGTCCCCATGTGCATTCTCTTATCTCAAGAAAATAGGAGTATAAATTGTTCTTGTTTCTATTTTTGTAAGAACTTGCATGAAATTCTTTTCAGATTTGCTAACCATTTTTGTACTACCTTACCATATGTAATTCTGATAATGCTCACCCAATATTGAAAATTATATTTTCTCTCTTCTATAGTGTTATTTATGGAAGGCTCTCTTTTGATGAAACTGTTTTAATTCTTTAAAGGTGACAAACTGCTAATCGGGGAGTTGTGACTAAAAATGCATATACATACCTGAAGAAAAATGGGGAATCCTATCATTACATGGAAATGTACTTATTTGCAATGCTGAGGATTAAACTTGGAGCCTTGTGTATGCTGGGCAGATATTCTACCACTGAGCTATATCCCCAGCTCACAAAAGCCAATTTAATACAAAAGGCATCTGTTGTTCTTTTCAAGTACATTTTCAGTCAGTCAACATTTTCTGAGATCCTACTATGATCAGACCCAGTAATACCAACAAAACATGGTATTGACCCTGGAAGTGTCTGTTGCACATAGGAGGAACCATGAGACCACAAGATCCCTATAAGTCTACTTCAGAGAACAGAGTTCTACTTCTGCTCCTTGAGAACCATTTTATACACTAGCTAGGATTGTAAATGGGGAATAATGGTGAGAATTAGGTAGCCTAGTCTCTCTTCGGGCAGCTTAAATTATTAGAAAGTTATTGCTCAGATTGAGAAGGCTATGCCTCCTTTTACTTTCATGGATCCTAGTTTGCCTCCTCCAACGCCAAAGCCACAAAAAACTATTTCTACTTCAATGCTTCTCTGACTTAAGAGTCCCTCACAACTCCCTGAATCTCATGCTGAAGAGATTCAGTTATTTTTTTCTCATATAATGTCATACATTGTTTTTAGTATCCCTACTGTGTGTGTGTGTGTGTGTGTGTGTGTGTGTGTGTCTTTGCAGTCCTGAAGAATGAATGCAGGGAGGGCTAAGTTACATCCCCAACTCTATTCTTACTTATCTTTTCAAATTTTGAGACAGAGTCTTGCTAAATTGCTTAGTCTGGCCTCAAATTTGTGATCCTGCTGCCTCATCCTCCCACATAGCTAGGATTATAGGCATGCACCATCAAGCCAGGCTTGCCTGTTTTCTTATTTTAAAAATATTTCAGGTAGCAGTAATAGAGGTGTTATTTAGAGACCTGGTAGTTGGACCTTTATGATAATTCACAAGCTTATTTTGATGGGAAAGAAGGAGGCATTAGGACTTCAAATAATAGTGTCCCAGTTCGTGGTCCTTATTATCAAGTACAAGTAGAATTAATAATTCATATCCTCTTAATGTACAGAAAATCACGTAAGAACTTCTTCAGTTTTAGAAAAGTCTTTAAATGGAACATAGACAGAAGGCTCAAAAACATAAAAACAACCTCTATATCCATCCCAATCAATCAGGCCTCCTGATTACTGAAGAGAGTTCCCTTACTTGCAAGAAGAGCATCTGTCTTTGCTAAGCTTCTCTGCACTTGGACTCAGCAATATTCCCCATCGTTTTCACCCTCCATAAAAACATTCACTCCCAATGAAGAAGGTTCAAAAGTCCACTGGCCCCGTGGATTTAGGACATTAGCAAAGAATCATAGTGCTTCTCCAGTCCAACAGTTTTTAAATAGATGAAACTGAGCCCTAGAATGGAAACATGGCTTGCAAGTGGCAGGGCCCTCATCTCTTTTCTTTCTTCTCCATCAAAATGCCACTAAGGTTTTTCGTTAAGTTGCCAAAAGGCCAGGGGTAGCAGTGCATGCCTGGAATGTCAGCACTAGGGAGGCTGAGATAGAAGGATGGCAAGTTCAAGGCCAGCACGAGCTGGTGATCAAAACTGTGTTCAGTGAATTTGGATCTCCCTTGCCCACTACCACTTCTGCACTTTCCCCCTCCTTTTAGCTCTCTACAAAGGAGCACTTTCTGTGTCAACCTAATGCAGCAGAGGCCATTAAGTGCATATACTAAATCAAACTAAACAAAATTTACTTAGCATCCACTAAACGCCAAACATTCCCGCTCTCATGATCACATTTATTCTTCACAGCAGCTCTGTAAGGCAAAAGCTAGTACACCCATTTTCGAGATGAGCTTCTGCAACTCAGCTCACAGAACCTGCTTTTAACTGCAAGGCCGACATTCTCTTTATTACTTTCTTTGTGCACTTTTTTATGACTTTGACGAAGAACTGCCAGGCCTGGTGGCTCACGTTTATAACTGGGAGCCTGAGGCAAGAGGATGACAAATTCAAGCCCAGACAACTTAGTGACATAGTGAGTCCCTGTCTCAAAATAAAAATGAAAGGATGGGCCTGGTAGGTAGCTCAGGCAAAGGCCTTAGGTTCAAACCTGGTCATTACAAAAACAACAATAACAATGAAATGATGTTGAAGGTGTATCCCATCCACGCTTTTGCTTATGTCATGTCAAACTAATTTTTAAAGATTTTATCAAGTTGAATGCAGGCATGGTGGTGCAGGTCTATAATCCCAGTACTCAGGAGGCTGAGGCAGGAGGACCCTTACAAATTGGAGACCAGCCTGGACTGCATAGTGAGACCCTGTTTCAAAAAGACAAAAAAAATTATCAAGTTGAAATTCTTTGGTGGAAGAGTCAAAAGGTCCAAATTCTGGCATACCTCAGAGGAGTACTCCTCAGAGAAGCACTCCTCCTCTGGCTGCTGTGATATCTGTAGCTGTAGTTGGGGCACCAAGGTCTTTCCATCAGGGTAGCAAATTCTACTGGATTGTGGTAGACTATAAGAAACTCACTACCCAAACAAGGGACAGACAAGCTGGTCTCCCTGAACATGTTCTTCTGCATGATGCCTGGAAGCCCTTAAAAATAACAGAGTGGTTGGACAGCCTCAAATCACTTTAGCCTCAAATAAACCTTGACATCCAAGTAGGGGTATCAGGCAACCACATGGGCCATTTATACCTCCGGGCTCCTGTGAAAGGGAAGGAGAAACCTTCCTAATCCGGACACTGAAACACTAAGTGGGAACCTCCCATTTGTAACCGATGAGTTTTCACAAGGACAGGTGGGTAATGGAGGATGAACAGTCCCTCCCAGCATTTTTAATTAACTGGTTGTTGGATTTATTGGTCAGCTCAGTGGGAAATCAGAACCTACTTACTTGGGGGCTATTTTTATAGCCTTCTGGAGTTGGGTTGCCTTAGTACAGACACCTGGCACCATTTCTAGAAGTGGTTAGATCTATATTTTTCCCTTTGAACAGCAAGCAGTGAACAGATTTGAGCATTACAGACAGCTGGCCATAATCCGATAAAATAAAGGTGTTCTTCTCCCTTCCCACTTTCGTACCACTACCAGTTTGTCCTTTCACATCCTGCAGCAGGTCACAGATGAAGGGAGTGTGTGTAAAACACAAAATAAGCTCTGTAAAACCTTAGAAGCAAGGAACTACAGCCACCATCAATACTTTTATAAGCTATAATCCCAGAATATGTAGTGTCTAAATGAGCAATATTCCATCTTTTCCACTAAATTCCTCAGATCAGAATTTTAGCTCATTTCCTCTTTTCCTTCCTTCAGATGAAGTACTGTTTAGGAAAAACAAGAGCCCTTTTCTATGGGAGATCTTCTTATAGTATCCACTAGCAATTTTTATGCAGATATTTGGGTGGTAAATTGTAACCTAATATTTCTTTTGCAATAAAATTACCACAGCATTAAATTGACACAACAGAGACAAATTCAATTCCATTGAGTTTTGGTCATGCAGGCACTTGCTTTATTGTGGGTGATGAATTAAACTCATCCTTGGGAAATCCAAGTGTAATGACCGAAACACAGTGTGAGCAAGCTAATTATCAACCAGGTGTGCTTTAAGGAGTTGATGGTTCAATCTATTACTGCTAAGTGCACAAGACAGTTTGGGGGAGCAGTTCATAAGCGTGGTCAGACACTGCAGCTTCCAGGGGGCAAAAGACATTTTGCAGATCTGGGACAATGGTGGGCCCAGCTACGTCCTCTCCACCTAGAGCCAGCTCAAGAAACGGACATTTTCCAGACTCCCCGAGACCTCAGAGAGCTGGCCATTCCCCCAAGTCCGCAGCAGCCTAGGAGCAATAGGTCTGAATTGCCTAGTACCAGGTCAACTTTTCCTTTGTATACGTCTGGTAGTCTCTGCTAAGTAAACTGCTCAAAGGCACACACATGCTTTTTTGTATCCTCCACTGTGTCTGATTCTGTTAAGTATTTGCAGATTGAGATCTTATGGATGAAAAAGTAGCTTTTCAAATACTTACACATTGCTGTATGTATATTTTTTACATTTGTTTGTCTCTATAAATGGAGTACTGTATGTGAAATATGAACTGTTTAATGGGTCTGGTTCATTATAATGAATTTCAGTCTCAGATGGTGTAGGACACAGAACTGGTTCTGTACTGACCTCATGACAATATTGACAAACCTTGGCACATATGACTGCTTCTCTGAGGCCACATCTACCTTTTTTACAACCAGTTCTTGTTCCTTCTCCGTTGTTTATTGCTGTGCCCCCATTCACACACCCTTTTATCCTCCTTGTTCTAGTACCTCAGAAGCCTGACCTTCACAGCCACTACCAACCCGCTGCAGTACGCATTTCTTCTGGCTGTCAAACGTCTCCGCCACACTGCGCACTGCCAGTGAATCCTCGTTGAATAGCCTCTAGGGTCTCTATGCACAGGCATCCCAGTGAATGAGTATGAATTACATGCATATTATTGTATGTAAATTCAACCCCCCACCCTCCACTACCACCCAACCCAGAAGACTAGTTCAAGAAATGCTCAATAAAAAGTTTAACTGAACTTCAGAAATCCAGGTTGCCCACCAGGTATTGGAAAAGCCTGATTCTCCAGGTGGTGGTTGGCAAATAATTTGACTAGTGATCTAGTGGATAATTAAATTCCATATCAGTTGAAAGCAGAGAAGCAGAACACACACGTGCCAGTTGGCCTATGGAGGCTGGCTCCAAGTATTCAAGGGGCCACCGTCCTAGCAGACAGACCTTTGTTTGTGAGCACAGGTAAACTTCATTATTTGAATGTTAAATGTTGTATTTGCATTTTGAAGATAACAATCAATCAAATATTCATTGATTGGCCAGACATAGAAGGGCCAGTGCAAAAAGTCCAAGGGAAAATAGATGTGTTTTCAATAAAGAAGTATAATCAAGTGGAGGTAGAAGAAACACACCCTGAGGAGGAAACACATCCCTACCAATAGGCATTTTAGCATGTCTACTCCTACAGACTAAGATGTTGACCAGAATGCAAGAGGCAGTTAGGGAAAATAAACTGCCTGTGTATTGACTCAAATCTAGTTTATCATTAGAAGTTTTAAAAGAGCATCACAGAGGTGGGATTGAGCTACTTCAAAGAGAAGCCTAAACCCTTGAAGAGGCAGCCCTAAACAAACAGCAATAAAAAACAGAAACTAACAAATAGCACTGGGGCCTAGATCTGTATACAAACAAAAATAAATAAAAATTGTCTTTCCTGAAAGAAAATTTACATCTCAGTGCAAATGGCCTCAAGGGCACCTCGCTTTGCTTTCTGGCCACACAGCAAGGAAAGTAAATTTACATATCATCTTCACCCCATGGGGTACCATCTGCTCCTTTCAAAATAAGTTTTCCCCTGTCCTCACCAAGCACAAAGAGATATATATTTAACTATCAGGAGTTACTTATTCTTAAAACCATTTTATTTGTAAAAGTCAGAGGTTGGAAAACCCTGTAATCAATAACCCCATTTCATAGGAAAGTTGGAACAAAAGAATGAGCACATCATCTGCAGATATTTGCCAACATATTTTGGACATACTAGAGGAAAACATTCATAAAATTGTGCTGTCTCTGCCATAAATCACTCCAATAGAATTCTTTCTGAATTACACTTCTCTATCTAAATGGAGATCAAAGGCCCACCAGCTATTCCCCACTGAAATAATCTTCCAAAGAAGTTATCTGTGGGCAAATGATCAAGCTATTAACACTTGCCAGACCAGGGAGATTGTAAAGTTAACGACAGCGGAGGTGAAAGAAGCTTTGAAGTACCAGGCTTTCAAGTGGTCCAGATCTCCTATTTAAGAATACTCCTCCCTGAGTCATTACACCTTCAAGTTATCATACGGAAAATCTCTTTGCCAACAGATTTTGCATAATTTGGTCAGCATCAATTAGTTTAGGACATCTTAAAAGAATATGTATACCCGATCTCTTCCCATAGTCTTTGGATTCTTTGGTTTTGTAGAAATGTCAATGCATAAAACTTTTCATTTAGCAGAGATTTGGAGGAAAAAGAAGGTATTTGATCAGTTCTAAATAAATTTTCTTCCCCACTGAGATAGACACAAGGTGACATAGAAAAGATAGAAGAATAAATTTAATGTCTAATATTTAAAGTAAAGTATGGGAGGGCTGGGGATATAGCTCAGTGGAATAAGTGCTTGCCTAGCAAGCGCAGGGTCCTGAGTTCAATCGCCAGTACCGAAAAAAAAAAAAGTATGGGGCAAGAATAAAGGCAAAAAAGAGATAAAGAACAGAAATAGTTCTATGGAGTTCATCTTTTTAATAATATTATCCATACCATGTTTAACATGCAGTGAACATGAAAATGGAAGAGACAATTCCATAGAATTCCATAGAGATAGATACCCACACTAAGCAGAACAAAAAGTTACAAAGAGCAGGACCATGAAGTATGAACATGTACAAGAAACTCCACTTTCTTCAAACCTGGACTGTCTTCAAACTTTGTTGATTAAACCAGTCCCATTATGGACTTCTCCCCTGTAAAAATACTCATATCATCCACATCACAGACAAAACTTACAACTATCCAATTCTAAGGTCTACAGTTCCCTTTTTTCAAGTGGGAAGGAAGAAACCTTCTCTGCCACCATTAGAGAAAGAAGGAATAGGGTTCATTAATATGCAGCGCCAAATTGACTAAAAAACATAAGAAATAAAGCTTGCATCAAATGTGCCTGTGAATATGCCTTCCATGCTATAGGAGGACAAACATGTATTAAATTAAACAATGGATACTGGGAAAGCCACTAGTAATTTTGATAGAAGGGGCAAATTGGACTGGGCTGAATGTCTAGAGTGATGTATTAGTGCAAATTACTTATAATGGATGCATTTTTACAGTGTACAGAGTCCTGACAACTAGAACTTTGATACACCTGAACAATAAACATATATTAAAGCAAATTTAACAAGATAATACATGATTTCTAGATTCTTCCAGTGTGCATCAAGCAATGCAGCCTTATCCACTTATAATCAATCTCTTATTCTTCCCCCTCCCCTCCAGGAGGCAACCATTGAAAACCCTAAGTGCTTGCTAACTGCAAGACAGTTTTTTTTTCCTTCTGCCAGAAAGGCTTGGTTCTCTGGAAACTGGGATGCTTATCTTTTCACTTTTTTGGAGTTGTGTTACCTTCTATTTGTGAAATTTCTTAATACACCCTTGATCTAAAAGTTGTCATGAGTGTATTTACATATATCTTTTTAGCAAAAGTGAATTAAAATGAATTTTAGTTAAATTCAGAGTGGAAATCAGTTTTGCTCTGAAGATGCTTGGGGTTTGTTCCCCTTATAAATCCATAATGATATTCATATCACTAGAGACACGGGAGAGTTGAAGGCCTGAATTAAAAGTCCAAAACTCTGTAGATGTTTTTCTAGATGCAATAAGGAATACTTAAAAATGGACAGTTTTAAAGAGAAAATTTTAGAAAAGGCAAAATAATCACTGCACTGCTGAAAAACAACCATTATTGACATTATAGTATAAGACTTATGAGGATATTGTTCTATGTCTGGGTTTGTTTTCATACAACTGCACTGTGCATATATACAGCTATATAACCTGTAGAAACTATGAGGCTTTATAACAGTCTATCAAAGGGATATATCACAGTGTATACAACCATTCACTCTTCCATTATTGAACATTTTTATTTTATTGCTTCCAAATTTGTATTATCATAAAACACCTCTGTTCACAGGGTTTCTTTTTCTGTATTCAGGATGATTTTCCTAGGAGGAAGTACCCAAAGTAGAATCATTGGATCAAACAATGAATATTTTTCAGGTCCTTGACAATACATAATGCCAAACTGTTTGTTCAAAAGGGTTGTACAGAAATGTATGAGTGTGTCCATTTGACTAAATCCTCCCCAGGCAGTGGACATTATTTTTTTATATATTTTTTACTAATTTGTGAGTAAAAAAATGGTATCTCATAGTATTCTTGATAGTAGTGTCAGAAAGTTGACACTTTTATTAAACAGTTTCTTTTTGAGAAAAGGCCTTTTAAGATTCCTACTAAAGCAGACATGCAAGTCTAGTAATAATTCCTAGCAGAAGCTAAAAGAAAATCATGGAAAGGCCTATAAAAGCAAACAAACCACAAAACAAAACAAAGCAAAACAAAACATTCAAAAAATTTAGGAATCTTTAAAAATTCTCTTTTTTGTTGTTGTTGTTGTTCTTGCATTTAATGACTACAGATGACAAGCACTACTGTATGTAAGACCCTCGCAATTAGAAATTCCACTCTCTCATCATTCAAACGCTGCTAAGGGACCACACTGTGTCAAGCACATGTGCCATGTCCTACAGATATAACTATGAACACAGAGTCCTTATTCTGCTCTAATAAAACCCTAGTCTAACTCAGCATGGTGACACATGTTTGTAATCCCAGGTACTTGGGAGGCTGAGGCAGGAGGATGGCAACTCTGAGCTCAGCCCAGGCAACCTAGCAAGACTCTGTCTCGAAATAAAATATTTTTTAAAAAGGCTGGAAACGTAGCACAGTAGGAGAACACCTCTGGGTTCAATACCCCATGCTAACAACAACAACAACAACAAACAGTATAAAAAAATTGCTAGTCTGCTAGCAAATGCAAGAGGGCTGTTCAGGGGACTGTGGAACACACAGCACAGGAACCTAACCAAGACTCCAAACATCAACTCTAAACTGAAAAAGCCTAAAGTCAAAGCTAAATATCTCCAGTTTTAACCATTTCTCACTTGACATGATTTTCAGACCCATCCTGGTCACTCTTTTCTGGATATACTCAGCTTTGTCAATGTTCATAAAATGTGGTGACTATATTTGAACATAATACTCCAGATGTGGTCTGAGCAGCACACATGCTTCTAATACAGCCTAAAATTGTTTTTGCTTAAAAAAATAAGCTACACCACATTGTTGGCTCATATGAAACTTGTGATCAACTAAATCCCCAAGAACTTTTTACATAAACTGTTGCCAAGTCACATCTCTCATATCCTGTACATATGCAATTTTTTTAACCTAAATTCAAGACTTTATATCTATCACTGTTAAATTTCATCTTGTAGGTTTTGACCTAGAGTTCCTACAAGTTGAGATCATCTGAAATCTGGATTCTGTCATCCTATATATTAAACTACGCCACCCAGCTTTGTGTTATCTGCAATGTGAAAAGCCTGCCTTTGTGATCAGTTGACCAAAAAAGGTTATTCTGTTAGGGCAGGGGCCACAGTCTGGACATACACTTATTCTACACAGTGCTTAGTAGGTATCTTGAACAGAGTAGGTTCTCAGTAGTTTTTTTTTAAATTTTGACTTCCATTAGTACATGTTCGCAGAACATTATGAATATGTTCCTCACAGGGAGTTGGTGCATAACACATCTTAATTCTATTTTCATCCCCTTCCCCCTTGGCCTTCCCTCCTCCTGCCATCTCTGGTCCTTTTCCCTTTTCAAAAACACCTATCTCCCTGTTTCCTATTATCTACCTTTTATTTTGTCAAATGAAAGAATGCTCTTGTAAGAACTGAGAAACAGCTCTGTGGTCCTTCACTAAAAACATCTTCCTCGGGTTGCTATTGAATCAGTTGTTCAACCAGCTGTGAATTTGCCTAATTGCTAGTTATGCAGTCAAATTTCACAATCTTATGCACAAGGATATTAGAGAAGACTCCCAAATGTTTTGCTAAAATCAAGACATCCTGTATTTATGTTTGACATTGTGGTATGGTCGTTCTAATGCAGCCATTATGATGCAGCGATGACAAAGACTAAGAGGCTGTTTGTCATTTACCTCCCTAACAATTTTCCCTCTATTCTTATCCAAATTATGGGTCATTTTCACTTTCTACTTTCCTCAATACATTTTTATACGGACATTTCTATTCCCCTTTAGATTCTTTAAATTTCCTAAGGTTTTTTTTTTCTTTTTTTAAGATAGGTTTTCCCTATGTAGTTCAGGCTGGCGTTGAGCTCACTTTGTAGCCTCGGCTGGTCTTGAACTTGCAATGATCCTCCTGCCTCAGCCTCCAAAGTGCTGGGATTACAGGTGTGAACCACTACACTCAGCTTTTCAGGGGTAAATTTTAAAGAATAATTTGATAATAAAAATGGCATTAAACTGAGAATGGTAGTATATTTCTGTTATCTCAGCATTTGGGAGGCTGAAGCAGGAGGATGGAAGCTGCAAGTTTGAGGCCAGCCTGAGCTACATAGTGAATTCAAGGCCAACCTGAACTACATAGCGAGATTCTATATCAAAACAAAAGGGCATTGAGAAAGGGAAAATTAAATATAGTTCTAATCAAAACAATCAGATGTATTTTTTGAGTTTGGTTATCTTTAAGAGAAGACAAACCTCTAAAGAGCATACCAGTCCTAAACTCTTAAATCATACTAATGTTTTAGTTTTGAAAATAGCAGATGCATATTATTTTCCATAGGATTTTGCTTGGAATATTAGTGAGAGAACTGACACACTGATTCAAGGACTCCCAGGGAATCTGAGGCAATAAGACCATATTGTGACCTAAATGTTCCCCCCTACTCTTCTCATGTACTTCGAAGGTTCTGAATTAGAAGTTTCAAGAAACAGACTACTCAAGAAATAAGAAGAAAGGACAGATACTATGCCCCAAATGATTAATGGCCTCTCAACGGTAATCAAGTGTGGGAAACACATGACTGCTGGTGATGTGTGCTTCATCTGCCAGGTGCAGGGGGGTGGCCTGCTCTATCCCTCATCCCTCCTCTGAGTTTCAACCTTTATTCCTAGTGTCTGCCTTCAGGAGGAGTGACAAGGTAAAGCTGACGGATGGGGTAAGACTGCTTTGCACAATACTTGGTAGTAAAAAATTTGTGGAGTGTTTTATTAGTTTTCTCTGCAAGCTGCTATAGAAGTGCCCTCACATCAAAATATTCCCAGCATCAATATAGCTGATCAGAGCAAGCATGTTAAAATTTAAGTTAACCGCCTGTATGGTAAAATGGAAACAATTTCTCAAAATTAGCCCACTTGACTGCAAGTCCCAACTTCCATCAGCTGTATCATGGACATTGAGAAATGCTACCGCCTAATCTAAGTCTAGCTTCTTTGTAAATGGAGAAGTTTGGTCTAAATGATCTCAAAAGGTTCATCTCAAACTATGATTCTCAGACTATCTTTTTCTGCTATTTAACTATCTCATTTGTGACTAACTTACCTTTAAGCATCCCTGGGGAGAGAAAATACATGTCTCATGTTTCCACAGAAGACATCACACAATCTAAGCACAAAGTAAGCACTTACAACCATTTTCAACTGAACTGATTACCAATGTGTGGGCTAAACTAGCTGTAACTATGCTTCTATCCAATTACTTTTCTCCAGGGAACACAGAACATCACAGGTCACCATGGCTGGTCAGTCTCTAACCAACATCAGACCAATCTCTTTGCTTGTAGGACATAAGATTGCAGAGACAGTCCACAATGACTGAGTCAGACACAGGGTCCTCCATGACCCTCTGGGACCAGATGCACTGATGCTTCCTAGTGACATTCTGTGGCCTTTATCTTCTTCCCACTACTTCCCTCAGTACCCTATACTATAAGCCAAAAGAGAAAACAGTGGGCTGCAGAGATACTGTGCTAGTATTTTCTATTTTAGAATAAAAATTTTCTTACATATTTCAGTGATTTTTTTTTCCATTTAGAGTTTACTCCTATTAAACTGTTATTTATGCTGACGAATATGGGGAAAACATCCTAACAACTGAGCAACTTTTAGTTTTTCTTTTGTTAAAGTGACAAATTCATTCTACAAATCCTAGTTGGCCCCCAAGTATATGTTATCATTGTGCTAGCATGAACACAGTACATACAGGACAAATTTACACATTTGTTCAACTAGATGTAAGTTAAAATCCTGAAGCCCTTTTTTGTCCTTTCATGACAATGATTAAATATGCAGATCCTCAAGTGTTTTTTTTTTAAGGTACATTCTAATTTCCTTATTAAGAAAACAGTTCGCCAAAGGCTAATCTGAATATGTTTGTCTTTTGACTCTGTGCTGCCATCCTGATCAATTCTGATTAAACAGCAGCATCACTACAATGCAGGGCACTCATAGTGACTAACAAAAGAAACTGGCACAGAAAACAGTTAACCAAAACTTCTCAATGAGTCTACACCTCCTCTGAGGCTGACTTCGCAAGAACGGTATATAACTGTACTGCTCCCATTGACAATGATGCCAGCTAAGGCAGATTTCTGCTTTTTAAAAATGACATGGTCACAGATATGCTAGCAGAATAAAAATAGCCCTAGTAAAGCATTTAGTATGGCATGTGGTGAATCCTCAATGAGATGATGTGGCAGAGTGATTCTGTCATATCGCTTCAAAAAGACATGAAGTCTCAATTTTCTGATTCTTAAGTAGTTATCAAGTTTAAAATTCTGTCACATTAAGGCACCTATGCCACACAGAAACAAAAGCTTATCCTCAGCAATGGGTACTAGGACCTTTCCTTATCCTCTGCAGAAGTGGCTTTTTAAAGCCATTGCTTCAACATTTTGGTTTGTCCAGGTCAGCTGTGGATATGTTCTGCATCAACAGTTGCTAATAATAGTAACAACCAACAATTTTAGGGATTTTCTTTTAAAAACTTATCAAATTGCAACTTACTTCTATCCTATAGAGCTATCATCACCAAAGCACCCACATTCCAGTAGCTTTGAAGTCCAAAAGAGAAGAAAGGGGCAGTATTACACCTGCACACCGGAAACCAGGCAGAACGAAGAGTGGCTTCACCTATGAATGGGGTGGGCGTGGGAACAGACAGTCTGAAACGTGAAGACAGCAAAGCCAAATCCTGAGAATTTTCCTTTTAACCTGGGGCAGCCCAGATCATATACAATGTGAAAGCTATCCAACCTAGCCCTTCTAATGGTTGAGAATTGCACATCTGTATGGTAGCTTAAACTTTAATTTTCAAAATTTGGTATTGCAATAAATTAAACTTGGAGGATTCACAAAGTGCTGTTTTCTTCTGGGGAGTAGAATGCATTATCCCAAAACAATTGTCTGTATAATTTTCAATTCTCCCAGCCTATAAGTAATGTAACAGCATGCGAGAGAATGTCTGATATTGCCTTAAAGAAAAGAATTAGTTTGGACCCAGAAAGGAAAGTATGCTTATTTGGATTGGATCATATTTAGTGAATGGTAGATGATCTAAATGGAAAATTACAAAGAGACACAGAGATGACTGATAGATAGATCAATAGATGATAGATATAGATAGATGAGAGATGAGAGATGGATAGACAGATAGATGATAGATAGGTAGATCAACAGGCAGATAGATTTGTTATCCAAGCTGGTTTCTTCATCTGCACAATGATGTCATAGTTACTTTATTGTTGCTGGGACACAATAGCTGACATCTACAATTTGAAGCAGGGAACGTTTGTTTTGGCTCACATCTTGTGGAAGTTTCAGTCCATCGTCTGCTAGCTTCCAGGCGGGCATAGCAGAGGAGGGTTATTCGTGGCACAGCAATGAGGAGATTGATCAAGGGAGGAAGGAGGGAGATACACCTTCCAGGCTGCTCCCTCAGTGACCCACCTCCTTAAACTAGGCCCTACCTCCCAACATCACATTTAGCTATAAATCCATCAGTGGAATAATCCCTAGATAAATATCACACCCTCATGATCCAATCACTTCCCCAAGGCCCCACCTATGACCACGTAAGGTTTTGGGGTACCACCAAGATATAAAACATAACAAATGAGTTTAAGACTACCTTCCTTGAGGAGTATCGTGAGGACTAGAGATGATCCTCACAATATACTGCACAACACCTACTCAAAAATATTTTTTTTTATTATTAAGCAATAAGAAGTACAGGATTTGGACATGAGTTAGAAGTCAGATGTGGAGACTTAATTACACTGAAGTAGGAATTGAAGCCATGAGATGAATGCGGAGTAAAAAGACTAGGGCGCTAAAGATACCCAATTGGTAGAGAGTTCCATTAGGATGAAGGAGGCAGAGGAAGAAAGTGTGCCATCACAAAGAAGATCAGGAAGACTCAGAGAGGTAGGAGGAAAGTCAAATTCACTTAAGTGTCATAAACCAAGGCAAAAGAAACACTCAAGTGGGAGAAAGAAGTGAAGAAAAATAAGCCCCAATGAATTCAGCAAAAAGTCAGTTGGAAACTTGCAAGGGTGCAATTTTAGTAGAGAGGCGGTGGCAGAAGTCAGATTACAAGGTGTTTCAGAATTAGTGGTAAAGAAATGGAGCCAGCAGATGTAAACCACTCACTTGAGAAGAGAAAGTCAATAATATCTCAGCCTGACAGCTGGACCTAGTCCAGACATGCAAGAACAGACCTTTGCCGTAAAGACTTAAATGTGGGATTTTAATATGGAATTTCTGATGGCTGCAGGTATAGAGGGGCCTCCCAAGGGAAAAACACAATCCTTCTAAAACTTAATATGGCTTTCATAAGCTCAACAAAGAGAGGCCAACCTTGGTTGTTTCTTAAATCTCTATGGCTTTGAGATAACGCTACTCTATTCGAGGGACTGAAGAGAAGAAGAAAAAAATAAACTCGAATGAAAACCTGAAGAACATACAAAGACTGGTGGAGAGCCTGCTCTCTTTGGTGGCCTCCATGCAGAGCTTTTGTTCTCAAAATTCTCAGACTCTCTAAGCATCTTAAAGGAGCCTAACCTTATCAAGCCTCCTCAGGTTAAAGAGGAAAGAAAAAAGCTTGCCTATTAACTCCAAACCAATCACCTCCTGCTTCCCTTGTACTATACAAAGTCTTTATTTTCAGTGAGTAAATAAATAACCCTCCTTCTGAAAATAATAAAAAAAATACATAGAAGTTTTCTGAAAAAGCTGCAAGGTCCACAAAGCTGATTAGGGTTTATTTATTTGAAAGGTTCGAATAAAAGGCATTTGAATGGTCAGGAATGTTTGAGAACTATTAAGATGTGACAGGATTCACTAGGGTAAACATGTCCTGCTTCAGGCTTCTTGAAGGCTCTAATCCCTATAACAAGCAAAGTCCTACAGAAGAAATAATACTAGCTACCACTTACTGAGCGAGCCTGTACCATGTGCCCTTTACATGAATTATTATGTCATTTAATCCTCATAATGGCACTAGGAGGTTAGGTATCATTAAACACAGGCAACCGGGCATCCGGAGCCCCTGGGATAATCTCTGGGGTCAAAGGCCTCCCAGGTTCACCAGCACAGATGCTCTTTAGTATATTTTGTCCCTTTCTTGTACTTTCTTCACTGCTTAGTTCTCAACTAGATAGAAAAATATACAAATAAACCTCCCTGTATCTTGATCCCACTGTACTTTATCTGATACCACCTTTGGAAATAAACACCCAAGTTCAAATCCTAGCTCTATCCCATCCAATTTGTGTGGTCGTGGGCAAATGACTTCCTCAAATGGACAATATTCTACTATCCAACAAAAAGCAACCAAATCCTTCACTGTAGATGTACATGATTTTTGTATGTATATATAAAATCTGATCAAAATATATGGTGTTCATATTTTTATAATTTATTGCATTAAAAAACCCACATTGCCATTAATCCCCCTCACTTCAAAAACACTTATCCCATCATTCTTACCATTTTCTGAAGCAGTTGTGCAAGTCTCCTGTCATGAGTGTCTTTAACTAGGTGTGATCAAAAATACAGTGAATGCTGCTGTTGAGTGTTATCCAATGGAAAAGGCACATTCATAAAACACTACCGTATCTCTTCCTTTACCTTTTTCACCAGATCTGTCATGGTGCAAATTCTGGATCTTCCTCAAGATCAAAATGTCCATGAAAGACAAACATTTTGAATTGACATAGGACAATAGTGGTAGTGAGCCTACAGGACGTGTGCCACAGTAGCTCTAAAAAGTTCAAAGGGACATCAAAGCAGCCATGATAGCACAATTAAAGACACAAAAGAGGACTTCCAGAACTGCTTCTGAAAGTGGCCAGAATGATGAAATGGGTGTGTCCAAAGCTAGGGGAAATATTTTGAAAGGGATTAGTGGCAAGTGTACTTTCACAGTAACAAAGTGTGTAATTTAAACACTTTTCATATTTTATTATACCACATATACAAATTTTATATTGTGTTCTTTATAAAATTTTAACATTTCTAACTGAATTTTTTCACTGTAAAATATGCCTTGAAAACATAAGTATTAAGAGCATCATGATATTCCATTGAATGGATATCTCATACTTAATTTAATAGCTGCAACACTGATTTCCTTAAATTATATGTGGTGTTTAACCACCATGTTCTTTGATCCTACCATCAGGGCTTTCTGGCTTGATTGTTACCTGTTGGATGTCTGAGTAGAGTTTTAAAAGTTAGGTTTTTCAGTTAGGTCCTAGTATATTACCACCTTAGAAAAAGATACAGTATTATATACTTTCCGTCACAGCTAACTAATAAGGAAGTGCATACTCTAAATATAGTAACCAGACATTTTGTTACATCAGAGGGACACTCTCTACCTAACAAACTGGTTCTTATCAAGATAGCTCAGATGAAACAGTTATGATACATCCAAACAACAGAACTCTGCATGGCTATTAAAAATGACATTGACATCTATTGATATGGTAGCACAGGTCTTGAATCTCAGTGCTCTGGGAAGCTAAGGCAGGAATATGATAAGTCTGAGCCTAGCCTGGGAAATTTAATGACTTAGTGACACCTTGTCTCAAAATAAAAAATAAAAAGGTGCAGGGATGTAGCTCAGTGCAAAGGCCCTGGGCTCAATACCCACTACCCCCACCCAGAATGATATTGAGAGTCTGAGCTGGCTCCATACCCAGTACCCCCAGGAAAACTGATGTTGACATCTCTGCAGTAGAATGGGAAAATGTCCACAATGTATCATTAGGTTGTTTAAAAACCAGAGTATTACTAGGTGTGTAACTCAGTGATAAGAACATGACTTAGCCCTGTGTTCCATCCCCAGCACTGAAATTATATCTGGGTTTTAGTATTATGGGCTAGTTATATTCTTATCTGTATTTTTTAAGGATAATGTTTTGCTTTGTTGTTATAGTACTGGGGATTGAACCTAGGGCTTTGTGCAATCTAGGTAAGCACTCTTACCAGTGATCTATACCCCCAACCCTCTTATCTGTATTTTTAAATTTTCTAAATTAACATTTATTTTCTAAAATTAATAATATTATATTAGTGTATTAGTCTTAATTAAAAAAAAAACCTATACTATGGTATGTGTCACCATGCTTTAAGAAGTAGTCTGGGGCATCAAGATGCCTTTTATCAACCATAAATAATCTTGATGGAGCCAATGAAAGACTGGAATTAAGTGAAAGGCTTTAAATGGAAACAAAAATGTACCACTTCAATGCTAGCATTATGCCCTTGGCAAACTGCTTAACCTCCCGGAGATTCAGTCTTCATCTCTAAGGTAGGCAATAATCTTACCTACCCCACGGGGTCGTTCTGAGTTTAAATGAGACAGTGAAGGTGCAGGTGCTTGTATGCATACTTAGTGCAAAGGAAACCAGCTAAACCTGGTTCTGGTACTTTTCCCGGCAAGCTAGGAAGTGAGAAGTGTCTCTCATTTTGATTGTTCAGCTCCTGTTCTGTGTTTCTCTTTTCATTCAGTGTGTTCCATGTGTTCAAACTGGAGTCCAAGAAAGAATATACGAACAAGAGATGGTAACTAGAGTAGAAATGCCTGTGACAATGGGAGTAAAGATGCCTGAATGGCACATAGCCCTTGTATCATGTGCAAATGAGAGATGCTTCATACACTGCTTTGCATGCTTAAGGTCCTGGGTTCAATCCCCAGCAACGTAAAGAAGAGAGAGGGAGAGAGAGAGAGAGAGAGGTTTGATCACAAACTGAATCTAAATTAATACAGTAGATGGCCCTTACTGACCCTGTAACCATGGCTTAAACCAAAACCAGAAGAGAACTTCAAGTTTAAACCTCAGGTTTCAATGGTCCTGTGTTAATACCACCATAGATGTCAGAGGTACACATCCGATTTAAGGTTCGTGAGGAAATGTATTTACAAGTATGATTAATAGTCATAGGGGAGGGTTAAAGGAAACCCTGTTGAGTTCATAACAGAAGAAAAGGGCTATACAGTCGATGTTAATTAGGCTTTTGCTTGCTATATGAACTTATGAGAAGAAATCTGTCCTCTACTGTGCAAATGAGCACCTAAAACTAAGGCTCTGTCATGTACATCTTATTACTGACACTGTTTTTCCTAAAGCAGGATCATATCAGACCTAGAGAGAAAAAAGGGAAAGCATTTCCAAGCATTTTCCAAGCGTTTCTAAACTTACAGCACCAAGAATAAAAAGCCTCCAATCCTTCCTTTTCCCCCTTCCCTACTCCTCTCTCAAAATACCGCTGATTTATCATTTTATAACCCACAACTTCCAAAACCCAAACTGAAAGCTGTGATAGTAATAAATATGAATAACCATCTGCTCAATCACTTTGAGAAGAGCTGAAGCTCTAAACCCCACATACAGGACACTAAAAAAGCCCACCCTCTGGCATTTTTTAGCCCACACATTCAAAAACGGAAAAAAGTGTTGTGAAAATGCAAGCTCTGCAGTCAAAAATCTCACTTTTTAATGCCCACAATTTTATCCAACATTCAGAATTGCACCCATGGTTAGAACTGTACAGTGGGTACATCTTTCTAAAAAATAATATGATCAAAAGCTACCTAGAAGTCTCAAAACATAACAGGATTGGCTTTATTCCTTTATGACTTATTGAGCAGTAGAGGAGTGAATGGGCTTCAAAAATCTCCTATTCTTCCAGCAGCTTTGACGCAAAATAATATATATTCATAATGAAATGTAAGATTATAAATTGCTAAATTGATTTTGCATCAATGGTAAAAAGTTGTAAGTGACTAACTGTCCTAAGGTGACCTAGTGTGTTACAGAAATGTGAATCTGTAGTATACTGACAGTTTAATTGGTTTAGCAAGAGTTCATATCACTTGGCTGAAATGCATCATTGGCCTTTTTATCGTTACATCTTATTGCAGCTTTAAAAATAAAGTAGATGACAATCTAGTGAAATGTTTCCTTTACTGAATCAGGTTCCTGTCCTTTACTTTATTGCTACGCTTAGTTTTCTAATACAATGTTTACAAACTGCTTCTGCCTTTTAATATATTTTGAATAAGGAAATTTATTTTCCAACTTGATCCTTTCATCCCAGAAGATAGGAAAACACCAGTGTGTGGTCATGTGAGGAACCCCAAAACAGATGGCATCAAGGAGTTAAAAACACAAGTGGATGGCACCTTGACATTTATTGCTGTCTAGTGCAAACCAGAATATATAATTTGACTCTTTTATAGCATTAGGAGGGCAATTTAAATGTGTTAGGACTTGAACTATCAAAAGATGCTGTCTCCTGTCTCCAGATGTAATTACAAGACAAGACTATTAAAACAGTCTTATAAATATGAGAGGAGCTGAAACTGTGAAGGGCGACAAAAGCACAAAGCACTACCTGCCCAGTGGTGGCAGTTCATTTTCTGATAGAGCTGTCCCCGGGCAGCACACAGGCTAGGATACTCTCCTTCCAGAACTACTAGTGTCAAGTGAGGTCCTTTAGTTCAAATCAGACCCAACTCAGTAAGGCAGGAGCAGAAATGACATTTCCAACAAGGAGTACATTCTAGGCCCTTTGCCTCCACTGCACTGCTGCACGGTAAACCAGCAAACTTCAGTCCCATCTACAGAAAAGCTGCTTATCAAAAGTCACACAATGTTAGGCAATAGTGCACCTTAGTAAATCCAGGCCATGCCAAGTTGCTGCTCCCTAAACCCCTGTGGGTAGTGATTCAGTAAACGTCAACCTTTGCCTGTTTTTACAACCCTCACCCTTCAGCGGCATTAAAGCATAATTGCGTGTGTGTGTGTGTGTGCATGTGTGCGCATGCACGTGCATGCACACACATGTGCACACATGTGTAAATACAAAAAAAATCTGTGACTTCCATGATATTATCTGAAATAAAGTTAAAGAGCAAGAACCTACAGTTACTTAGCAGTAACATAGTTTTTTTAAACAAATAATGTCCCAGGTAGCTACCATATTAAAGAATTACAGAGAAAAATTATAAAAAAGATAAGGGAAGGGGATGCTAACCCTGGCCATTATAAAAACCACAGGACTGAAACTGAAATTCTCAGCAGGGAGTTAAGTTAAAGCAAGCGCATGAGGCAGCAAGATGCTTCTTCCTAATAGTAAGACTGAATGTTAATTAGGCGCAGCAAGCAGGCTCCTGCACACAGCCCACGGCTACATAAATTCATCTAACCCTTCTTCAGGATGACATGGTAGTAAGCATCAAGATCTTTTTAAAAGTTTATATTCTTTGACACAATTATCTTCCTTCTAATCTCTACCTCCAAGGAAACATCAGGAATGAGCACAAAGATATATGTTCACAAGGAGTCACTGCAGCATTATTTACACTAACATAAAACTGGGGGAAAATGTAAATGTCTGTCACTAAGTGACTGGTTAAGTACATTATACAAATTAACAATCATATTTCGGTGGACTTCTGATGGCATGTGAAAATATACAAGCAAACCGTTAGGAGGGAAGAGGGCAGAGTTCAAAATGTGTATTTAGTAGAAAGTATCCTAATTCTTATCCCTATTCTGTGTATTGTCAAATCATCTTCAGACATGGTGCAGTGAAATCAAAACTGTTGAAAGAGAGTTTTGTCTTTCTCTTTCTTTTTGGTACTGGGGATCAAACTCAGGGATTCTCACATGCTAGGCAAGTGCTGCACCACTAAACTACATCCCCGGCCCTGTTAAAATTTTATTTTTTTTTAAATTAATTAAGTTTATTGGTACATTTCAGGTATACATAGTGATAATACTCATCATAGGGAATTTGTACCTATACGTGATATAGCTTGCTTCTTTTTTCCCATTTCCCTATCCTCCTTCAACCCCTCTTCTCATTTACAAAAGTTTTTTTTCCAGTTTTTCCTTCTTTTCTCATTTTTTCCCTTCCTCCCTTTCCCCTCCCCCCTTCCTAGTCCCCCCTTCCCATCTGAACATTTTCTTCAACCAATGAATAGATAAAGAAAATGTGGGTTTTTATACAATGGAGTACTACTCAGCCATAAAGAAGGACAAACTTGAGCCATTTCTAGGCAAATGGATGCACCTTGAGGTCATATTCTTATGTGAAATAAAGTGAACACACGTATAAATACTGCATTGTTTCTCTGGTGTGAGAAACTGAAAGTGGAAATAAGGATCACAATATGTAATAGATATTGTGAAATGAAATTTTATTTTAAGATAGAATCTCACTAAATTGCCCAAGCTGGATGCAAACTTAGAACCCTCCTGCCTCAGCCTCTTGAACAGCTGAGATTGCTGAGTGAACCACTATACCCATCTGAGCACTTACTTTTTTAAGAAAACATTTTATGTTTTAAGTAATTGTAGATTTAGAGAAAAGTTACAGTCAGGGATATAGCTCAACAGCACAGCACCTGCCTGGCAGGCACAAGGTTGTGAGTTTAACTTCTGGTACCAGAAAACAAAAAAAGTTACAAGTGCTTTCATCTGGCTTCCTCTATTAGTACCATTTGACATAACCACAGAAAATTGATTAAAATTTAAAAGCTAACATCGGTGCACTGCTATTCAATAAGCTACCATTTTTATTTGGATTTCCTCAGGATTCTCACTAAAGTGTCCCAGGCTCTAAAGAAGGATTCGACCATGGATTTACTTGGTCGCAGAAGTTTAGTATCATTTAAACTTTTGTCTCATATAAGAATCATAAAATGCCTCTTAATTTCATCAGCTTTCTTTTTAGCTTACCTACTTCTCAGTCATGAAAATACAAAGGTATCATTTTTGAATAAGGCAAATTATTCTGTTTCCCTGATTTTCACATGAATTCATTTTGCTCAGAGTCCTTCCTGAGACCTTTATTTTGTTCCTCTCCTCTGGTCCCTGTCCCTTCCTTGTACTCATGCCCACCTAACAATCAGGCTCCTGGTGGCTGAGAACCAAGGCTGTACCCCTAGCTGATCCAATAATCTTAAACAAAAGAAAACAATAAGTAGAAAACTAAATGCAATGGAACTTTGAGGTGGGGAGTTACTATCTGTAACCTCAATCTTGCAAGAAGCAATGCTGGATAAAAATGACTTGCTCAACAAACATTTCTTTAGCCTCTGCATATGTGATTTCAGAATGAGGCAGAAAGACCAGAAAGACTAAGTAACTTGACAAAAAGTCATTTAGCTAGTAAGATGGCAGAGCACTGACTCCAACTCCGGTTCCTGTGTGACTCCAAATCCGAGATCTTACCTACTCTACTATTGTGACTTCCTTGAAAGACACCTAGTGATTAAGCTGACTCATTCTCGTTCTAGCTCTGAAACCCTACCTCTTTTGACCTTGAATTGAACTCTGACCCTAGCACCATTCTAATTTAAATCTTTATTTCAACGTGCCTTCTTTCTCCTTTTACCAAACCTTGGCCTCCTCTACCCAGATATGTTGCACTGTTATGAGAACCAGGAGATGTGACGTGTCTCAGTCAAAGTCAGTTAGCATCTCTCTGATGTCTCTGTCTCCCTTGGTTGGGGACCATCCTACCTCTCCTCTGCCAATAGAGAGCCTCTGGTGTCCTTTGTTCCCTCAACCAGTCTGGTTGTCGTCCAGCCATTAAGAAGTTCTAGACTTGCTCCTGGCCCTCTGCTGCCCTCTAGCAGTTAACAGTCTCTCTGCCCCCCATTTGGAACACAAGACTTAACTTTCCGTTTGCGCCCAATTCCCTGCCAACTGGCCTGGAGAAGTCTGGCTGAAACAACCTGAATCTCCTCGGAAAATGACACTTAGTAGCTAGCAGCTTAAGGGAAATGACTTGCTCTCCTTCCTCCTTATAAGAAGGCTGGAGAAAAAGGAGGACGTCTAGTCATGCTCCTTTTCCTCCCACGGAGAATCTCTCAAAGGATGCGATCCCCAAAATAATGCTGTGGAAGATCTAGTGTGTTTGTACTAATGATGTCCCAGCTTACAGAAAGCAATGGAAGATGGCAGAACCTGTGTAGCATACAAATACTTGGGCTCAAGGTACTGGACATATAAGTGACTTGGCCCAGTGGATACTTTTTTAACTGCTCTAGTCACTATAATGGTGACTTTAGGAATTAACAGCTGCACACAGGTGGCAGAAGCCTTTGATGGCTGGTTTCCTCTTCCCTAGAGTCATTTAGCAGCAGGAGGGGTCTGGGGTGGAGGGAACATATGTTTATTCTCATGACACATCCCACTGTTGAAGCCAGCACTGTAATTTCCCCTCCCCCTGAAGATCTAGCTTGTTCTCTGGGGACAGAAACAGTTTGGGGTTAACAGGTTATGTGACTTCCTCTGGGTCAAACACTGAATCCTTAGGACAAAAAAGTCAACTTTTCCCAGCCCTGTCTATTTCTGGGAGCCAAAGCGGGTACCACTACCACCAGCCCCTTCCTGCCGTCTCTGGACTTACTCCCTTGATCCTCACTATGTCCCTATGGGGTAGAGCTGTCTGTCATCCCTGTTTTAAAAATGAGGAAAGTTCAATTTTATGAGAATAAGTCTCTGTCCAAAGTCACATGGAAGTAGAGGCAAGACTTGAACTCAGTGTTAAAACTACGACAACTATTAGGATTCAAAGCATACTTCGGAAAAGAAGCCCTATATTCTCCATCCAATGTCAAAGCTTGTTTCTCCTTTTCAACAAAGAGTAATTTAATCTCCTTTTAGAAATCAAAATCTGGCTTATTTGATTAAGGAAAGGACACAGCTGAGAACAGAAAAGCAACTGAAAATAAGACACAAACTTGCTGAAAACAATGTAGAGAAGGCAGGCTGGAGTCTGATCAGAGAGAAGGAGCGCAGCAGCTCTCCAGCACCATGCCCTCATGTGTGAAGTGCCCCACAACATGAATTAAAAAGAGAACAGTCTAAAACCTGTCCTCTCTAGGATCTCACTCTGTTCCCCCCAAAACAAACAATAGAGCTTGTCTAACCACTGGAAGGAGAGGAATTAGTGCCTTTCCCCTCCAGCCTTCCCTCAATTCCAGCACTAGCTGAGGCCAGGTAAACCAAGATAGAAAGGAGGAAAACTGGAAGAATCCCTAAGACGAAGGCTGTACACACTAGCCAGTGGGGGCAAAGAACTACAAGACCACATTGAACAGGAGGGAACAACTGGAGTACAACAGCTGGTTGGGTCAAGGCTTCCTGGCCCTAGAGTAGGTAGTGGAACAAGCCCATGTTTATTTGCATGGAAAAAGCACCTCACTCTAAAGATGATAACATCAGCTCCCATTTAATTATGGAAGGGGAATAGACAAAATAAGCAGATGACTCCTGGCCTTCCTTTTATTACCACAGATAGAATTTCAGTGCTGATTGACAATGACAAATGCCAGGCTTGTCAGGGGAAATGGCAAAATCCTGAGATGTTCTGTTTGGTCATTCTCTGTCTTGTAAGTCACCCATCAACACTATTTGTAAAAGGGAAAGATCAGTTTAATATTTTGATGACTCTAAATTTGGGGATCACTGTTAATACCAGTGTTTTTATGTGACATAAACATATGGGGACATTTTTAATGAAAAATGCATTTTATACTTTTCACCATAACACTTGGCTGCAAAATATTACACTATGTGCGCTGGTACAGGACTGCAATTGAAATTCCAGGCACTTTTAGGAAATGCTCACTACTTTTGAAGCTATTTCCTACCAATGAGTTTATCATACGATATATAGAACCCAACTGGCCACTTTAAATGACTCTAGAAGGCAATTGTATATCAAACTCCTCCATAATGGATTTTTTAAAATTGTTAAGGAAACTCGGGCTGGAGGTACAGCTCAGTGGGCTAAGTGCTTGCCGCTGAGCACTAGGGCCCTGAGTTCGATCCCCGGTCCCGGAAAAAAAAAAAAAAAAGGAAACTCATCAATCCTCAGTAATCATTTTAAAATAAAAGTGATTCATTCATAACTAGAAGCTAGTGAAGCCCCTGCTCCCACTCCAAAAGACATGACCATGAATAACTCTAATTTACCCCAGTTCTAGAAGTGCTAATTACCTCCAGGGATGCTACACATGCAGCTACAAAGGCCAGATGACCACAAGCAATTAGCCAATCAATTTGGCTTCAAACTGCCCTTAACATAATTGGCAGGAAGCCATAGATGGAGGCTAAGTTAGCAATCACTATATGAAAGGAAACAAAAGGTTTAAACCACCCACACTGCATTAATAACCTGCCATGGTGCCCAAAATTACCATGATTCTAATCTCAGCTTGGGATGTGGGCATTGCTCAAAACACAAGTAGAATAGTCATTGTGAAAAACATGTTAGGCCTTTAGCACCCATTACCACACTAAGTAGCTCTCATCTAGGAACGCTGAGGGCAGTGTTCTAAGTGGACACAAAGGAGAGAGGCCCCCAGCATGAAGAAAGGTGACAGAGAAAACAGTAGTATGGAAGAGGTGGGGAAGGAGGGCAAAAACAAAAGCCACTTCCTTAAAGGAGAAAAGAAAGCGGCTGTCACAAATAATAATTTCACCAGTCTAACATCAATCCCAAGCAAGTTTTCAGAACACATCATCAAACAGAAGATTTGTGAGCATTTTGAAAAGGAAGAGACAATAACAGGAAGCTGGCACAGTTTATAGAAAGAAGTCATGCCAGACTAACCTCATTTCCTTTTATGATAGGAGTACCAGGCTGAAAACCAAAGAGACAGAGTAGGCAACTGCTTCTGGATTTCAAGGGGGCCTACAGTGGTGGTGAACCTATGGTACACATGGCACAGCGCACTTTTTGTATCATTGAAAACTCTAAAAAAAGGTTGACCATACTGGGGAGAAAGTGAATGCTCATGCCCAAGACAAGCTATTGTGGTTCCAGAGAATACCACTGGCTTGTTTTCCGCTGTTGATGGCTGTAACTAAAGGTGCTGTCAAAAAGATTAAAGTCAATCTGAAAGGAAGCCTCCAGTAGGGAGTCTATGAGATCTTCTTGTGTAGCATTTGTATCAGTGATTAGCGTGACGGCATCAATGCTCCCCTGATCAAATGTACAAATTACATAAAGCTCAAAGTTTTGAAACCTTAGAATATGGGCTCCTATTTGACAAGATTTCATATTAATGTAATGTGAAAATTTCAAACATGAGTTGAAGGCCTGTGAAAATAGTTTGGAGGGTTTTTTTTTTCCTTTGCGTTACAGAGGATGGAACCCTGGGCCTTGTGCATGCTAGGCAAGCACTCTACTGTTGAGCTACATCCCTAGCCCTAGTTCAGAGAATTTTGTTTTAATGTAAATTCCACACTCGAACTTATTAGTAAGTGACTATTTGGATAGTTGCTGCAGTAGAAGTATAGCACACACACCACAGGAGGTGATGGCTACATGTTCTCCACACTGAAACCCCTTTCACCAAGTAGAAGCCCATCCATATGAGGGTAACCAGTATTATGTAAGTCCCATGGAGATCAATTTTGGTCGAGCAAATGTAAGAACTAGCAACTACCACAAATGTAAGAACTACAAACTAAAGCTGGCCACGGATTACACGACTAAGGAGTGGAATCTTGATCAGAAGTTTTCACTCCAAAACTGACTGATGATCATTTGCTCACATGTTACACAGGAGACACAGAGAAGTAGGAGTATTGTGTTCAACATACTCTAAAGCTCCATGTCAACTCTGAGATGCTGTGACAGGGAATGCCTTCCTGACTTATGAAACTGAAAAAGAACACAGAACTAAAGCCAAATATCTTGGGTAGTGAATTACCACATGAGAGGAAATATTCTAAACCTTTTAGAGAGAATGAGGAAACAGCAGACAATCCTAGTCGTTTCTTCCTATAAACTCGTTAGCTATGGGGGTCTTATTTGCATGGATGACTTGGGGGTTTAAATAAACTTCACTTGAGTGCCTGAGATGTTTGTAATGGGACAGGGGTGAAGGAAGTCAAATGGTGATGTGTAAACAACTTACTTCCCTACTTTCTATGAAAAAGGACTTTGATGCTTTTCTATAGAGAGGGTGATTTATATGGATAGGAACAAAAAACAAACTAGCCCACATAAAGAGGTTCATTTGTGAATTACAATTGAAACCGAATCTAAAGCAAATTAAAACATTTCTTCTTTGAGTGCTTCATTAAGACATAGATATTACACACAGAGGGATCACGTCTATAGACAGAAGAATCAAAATTATGAGGAATACAGCTGAACACTACTACGTGCATGTGTGATAGTGCCCAACAGTGCCTTGTCTACAGTTTAGTGTTCACTAAACATTGTCTGGGTAACAGTAACAGAAAAATAAAAATTTTAAGACATGTGAACACCTCCCAAATTCAAGTATGCACTATGGTAGTAGAACATAGGTCTTCTGCTCCAGGTAGATTAAATGAGCTGAGGCAGGAGCTTGGTGTCCTTTTGATCTTGGGTGGCCTGAAAAGGAGCACACAGTTTCCTAGGCAGATTGCACAGGGTCAGTCCTCTGAGGCAATCAATTTTGTGGTTCCCTAGCACATTATTGGAAGTTCTAGCTCTTTCTGTAACATGGAAGGCAGTAGATGGCGCAACTGCAAACCTTGCCCTGGACATAACATCCCAACCTCTAAGATGTTCTCCTCCAGTGATAGTCTTTAAGTACATGAAAGGGTGTAAAGCTACTCCCTTCAACACTAACTGTAACAGAAAAGCAAAAACAAAGAATACATGTAAATATCTGCCAATAGGGGAGTAGATGGCTGGGAATAATATGCAGCTGTTTTTCTTTTAAGCACATAGTTTGTAAGAATTTGTTTTGAAAAGTAACGAAGCTAGATGAAGTGAAAAGGTGTTTGGAAAAATATTATGTATCTCTTTTATGAAGGCAAAAACTGTAAGTATTGAACATATATCCCTGTACACAAATACCTGAGGAAAAGTTTCAGAAAGATACACCAAATAATTAGACTGTTTGCTCTTGACAAAATTAATAAGAGAGACAGTGGTGGATAAAAGAACAGACTCTCACTTTTTGCTCTTTATGTTTCTTTCTTAAAAGGAACTGCATGTGTTTATTTAAGATATCAAGATGAAGTTGCAAGATATATATATAGGAAAATAGTTACTATAATGGAACAAATTAACATATAGATCACCTCCCTTTACCCATACTCCCCTGCTATCAATTGTAAGACCATCTGTAATCTATGCATTCAGCAAAAATCCTGGCTATACAATACCATTGTTAATTCTGAGTTTCCCCCAAATAAGAGCTAACTAGATATAAAAAGACCAGCCCCAATCAGCCTATTGTAGGGACAGATGGGACCCCTCAGCTAGGTTCAGATAAGTGATACAGACCTTTTAGAGTTTAGGAGAAAAATAACTTCTGTGATGTTCCCAGCAGTCTGTCTTCTTGCATTTGTGACATTGTCAGCCTTAATTGTTGCAAGTTCCTCTATTAGCCCATGAAACCCAAATCCTTCGCAACAAATCAACCAGCCAGGTAGGGCCACGCCCAGAGGGAGGCACCAACACCTCAAACACACAAAAACAGGGCCACTGCCCACACTCCAGTTACCTGGCTCTGGGGCCCCCATTCCTCGGAGTGTCTTCTTTTTTTGTCCCGTGAATTGAACCAAGGACCTTGCGCTTGCCAGGCAGGTGCTTATGCCACTGAGCTATGTCCCTGGCCCTCTTGGAGTGTCTTTGTATCTTTCTTCTGCCAATAAACTACTCTCACTTTGCACTGTCTTCTGACTTCTCTTCCTCTTTCTATGTAGGAGAAAGAAACAAGCCCACAAAAATTTGATGGTGGGCTGGTAACCGCAGACCCACCCCAGAACATGACACTATCCTTGCTTTAACTACCATTGCAAAGTAGGCACCAAGCAAAAGAATACAGTGAGGTACTCTATTGTTGCTCTACTGCATAACAACAGCCATTACCATGGCAACAACCAGCTATTACAGCTGACATTTATTTTCCCGTTAGGTCTTATTTTCAGGGAAACACTGGTTATAGTCTTCAGGTTG
>PVLD010021701.1:0-30855 GCA_004027595.1 Dinomys branickii
TGGGGCTTTCCCATGTCTCGCCCCGGCAGCCTGGTCCGCCCTACCACATCTCCCCCGGCATCTCAGAGAAATACGCCCAGTTTAAACTTCCCAGCCGAGGTCCCGGCATTCACGCTCGCCAAGTCTGTCTCGAGCTGGTGGTGTTTATTAAGGAGGTTCGCTCCCTTGCTGCTCACCTGGTCGCCATCTTCCCCGGATCATCCATTCTTCTTTTCTTGTACCAGGAATTGAACTCATGACTTGCCAGACAGGCATTGTGTCACTGAGCTGTATCCATGCCCCAATCATTCTTCTTTATGATGGACAGGATTTCTGTGATGAGCTGCTGTTAGGCAGTGCAGAGAGAGACATCAAACCTTAGCTTTCCTGAGCCGGACTCTAGTCAGAAGCTGAAGTTCCTCATGAAGTAAGCCCTTTGCAGTGTCAGCAACTTGGTGTGCCAGGCAAGCCATGACCATCAAACTTACTAGCCAGTGTTTGGGCAGAAGAGGTTGGAAGTTGTTGGAACTGTGGGGTTTGCATTCTAACTTCCTCGTTAAGCCGAGATGTTAATTCTTTAAATGCTTGTAATTAGTAAATCTCATGATTGGTATATTTTTTCTGTCAAGCAATCTGTTTGGGGAGCTTGAAGCAACTGGGGCATTGCTGGCTTTGGTGAAGTTTATTTAATTTCTTTTTATGACATTCTTCATCTTGAAAATGGGGTTTTCAAATATTGCTTTTCCAGGCAACATTACTTATTTGCCAGTTTTTATTTCAGGATTGGGACTGGCTCGGGGTGCTGGGGAAGCATTTTGTGGTGCTCTGTATTAGAGTTGTAATACCCAAGAAAATTGTCTGATTGTATGTGGTATCTAGTATGCAATACCTTATTGAAAATCTTCCAAATTTTGACAGCATGATAGGTTTATTATCTTTGATTTATATTCCAAATGATTTTATTTTCTTTAAATTAATATTTTGTACAGTCTTTGAGATTCTATTTTGCTTTCTAGTGTCATTTAGAAGCATTTCATTGCTATGTGATATCAATCAGCATTTTAAAGCATTACAAAAGTAAAAAGCAAAATACATTTTTTGTAGCACAGGAGCTCTTCACCTTAAAATTCACAATGAACATAAGCCAGGCCAATTGCTACAGCTTTGGTAGCAGCAGTAATTTTACAACTGCTGATTACTCAGAGGAATACATCTTTTTGGAGGGGGTTGTATATCTTGTCTCCTAAATGGCTTTTTTTTCCTATTTTCTTTTAAATAGTGTGAGTCATATGGCCCCACTCTCTTTTGGAAGGTCATTTAGTTCCATTTCCTAGTTGACTTTCAAGGCAGCCTCCTCCAAGAAGTCTCTTCACTCTTTTCCTCCGAGATTGGAATTCATGGCTTTGTCACTGTTGGTACGATGGACTTCACCATCACTTCCCTTATGCCCTTTGCCAAAGTGTACTTCATCGTAGGGTTCGATGGTCTCCCAGCCACTGTCCCAATAAACTAGCATATACTTGAGGAAAACAAGTACAGAATTTAGATTGGGGCCTTGCAATGTCTTGCTTAGTGCCTGGCATGTACAGGCTTGCTGTGTGAACAACCTTCCTTATTATATTGAGCTGATGATTCTTTTAGGGAGCATTCACTGAGTCACACAGGCTGTGTGAAATGAGGCTCACCCAAAGTGGGTAGAGCTGATGGGTTAGAGCTGGAAGACTCCATTAAGACCCAGATCTGCTACTGATTAGTAGTATGACCTTCAGTTATATTATTTTTCTGAGTTCAGTTTGCTCATTTTATACCTTATAAATATTAATGTCTGATATGCATAATTTGAAAAGATGCTGTGAGGATTAAAAGAATGAATGTATTGCAAACCTTTTAGAACCTGTAAATGCAAACACATAGTAAATTTCCATTTTTAGAGCCTCATTTTTCCTCATGGGTAAAATAGAGATGTTAATAATTATCTTCTTTATTGGGTTATAGCTGTGAATTAAGTAGGATAGCAGATGCAGAAGTGCTTAGCAAATAGTAAGTGTTTAATAAATGTTTGAATATGAATTGTCTCTGTACTGTCTTGATGTGGGGCTTTTCCAACCGTTTGGGAATGTGTTTTGAAATCAAGCTGCTTATACCTTAGATTAGACAACTACAGTCCTTTTTTCCTTCTTCTTAGCATTGCTAGTTCCAACTTTTCAGTTATAAAATGCAGAGTAATTAAATTTGCTAGTAAATGTTTCCAGGCCTTTGAATGGCAGCCAATAGAAAAGGCTAAATATTATTCTTTTAGAATGCATGTCCTTGATGTGGAGGAAATATCATATTTACTTACACATATTCTCACTTTCAATTTTTGAAACGAAAACTAAGAAATATGTTTTCCCTTCTGAATTTCCAACTTGAAGGTGTTATCTGTATTGAAACAGCAATGGCAGCTGCTAGCAAAGGCGGGTGCTTTTTATTTGCCAAGGTAAACTGAGGGTTAAAATCAGATAGTGGGGAGGAGGGGTGGCCTGCTAGAAGGCTGGAGCCAGAGCTAATTCCTTAGCAGTAGCTCATTCCTCCGCCCCCTCAGCTGCCTTTCACCTCCCTCCCACCGTTAAAGAGGAGGTGTTCCTTCAGGACTCTGCGCCCGCCTCCCTCCATCCATCCCCTTTTCCCACCCACACATACTTCCCAGAGCCTTTCCACCCTGTGGCTAATTTTTCTTTCCTGGGAGCAAAGGCAATTAAGCCTCAAAACTAAAACTTGCAAGAAAGGCAATCCTAAATGTAAACACCCACCCCACCATTTCGTTTACTTCAGAATAAGCCATTATTCTATCTCCAGATCACAAGTAGCCTCACTTAAAGTTCCACCGCTGAAGAACTAGTGAAGGATAAAGGAAGGTCAGGAGATCCAAATTCCAATTAAGTTAGCAGCTGATGCCTGTGCTGCTCTGGATAGGTAGAAGTTCTTTAATAAACAGTCCTGATATCCCAAAGGTTAATGAAGTTTGCCTAAGGTGTTGGTGGATTAGGCCAGCCATTCTCCCATAAATCGCCCATCTTCTGGTCCCCTTTGTACCTTGACATTTTCACCACAAAGGGGCTTGGGGTGCTGGAGGATTACATAAGCAAGCCCACATTTGTGAAAGGACATGATTATAGACCTGCATTTTAGAAGAGAAGTATTTTGGGATTTTCGCATTACTGAAGTCCCTCATTGTAGGGCTCTGGTTGTTTTTAAATCCACTGCACTGAAATGACCAACTGGCAGAAACTTCCAGTTATGATGTCTCTTCCAAAGAAGCTTAATTTTCCTTTTCTTTTAAATACACTATCTTTGGATTCTTACTTCACATTCTTTGGATGCCCTGAGGTAATATTTTTAGGGATTAACAGAAAACAGAATGTCAGTATAAATCTGGAGTATCCCTTCACTCTTCCCATCCCCTGTAAAGTTTTGTGATTTTTATAATAAAATGCCTCTTCCTCGTCAAAGCCTTGGGCTATAAACTTTGGCCTTAAGTATGCTTTTCTACAGAGGCGTATCCCACTGTTTTTGTCAGCTCAAAGAAGTGAATTCATTCAAGACCTTCTGTGGCATTCATCATGAGCCCCCAAGGGGAGCTTTCCAGAAAGTTCTGTCCTAATAGTAAGGTAACCAGTTCCCTAGCCCATAACAAAATGCTCAGATGTTTTGGGGGCTGCTGACACAGATGGAGTGAGATAAAGGAAGCTTCTGGCTGAGTTCCTGACTTTTTCACGCTCCAGCCTGCCAGCCTTTGCAGATTGTTCATTATCACTCAGACAGGGCTGGCTTCATTTCTAGATAGTCAAGCTCAAAACCAGAGCCCACAAACTCTCAGGTCCAGATTTGAATCTTAAACCAAAAGGAACATTAATTCTGAAGTGTATAATGCAAATTAGTTTCACCTCTTGCCCATTCTCTACTTCTCCCAGGACACCTTGTGTCCTGCTTTGACAGTCAAGTTGGCAATAGCCTGCCATGTGCTGGAACAATATTCTCCAAATTGACCTTTCACCCAACTAACTATGTTCTGTCCTACTCCCTATAGCTTCATGAGAGACCAGTCAGCCAAGTCTTGGAGGTCTTTGGCCCTCATCCTGGCCTGGTAGTTATACAAGACTGAGTTGAGATTCAGGTTTTTCATTTTTATCCCGCCTGTTGGAGGAGGTGGAAGTCCTGAGGACTCTCCAGTGGAGCAGTGCTTGATTTGAGCTATGAGAGTTTCCATCACCATCTCCTACTTTCCCTGTAATCTAATATCCTGGATTGTTTGCACAGAGGTGTTTACCTTGACCAATCTCTTTGGCTCCTCTTGTGCCCTTAGGGAAAGTGTTGCAAAGTTGAAATAAGGTTGAATTGGGGCTCTGCTTATTGACTGAATCTTTCCTTTGTGTAGGGACAGCTGTAGGAAAGATTATTCTTGTAAGTTTTTAATGGATCACGCATTTGTCTAAAAGTACATGGAGACAATTCCCAAAGTCTGAACAAGAATACTGGGGAAGGACTCTGTGACCGAGGGTACATCTTTAGCTTCAAGGGTACTGATAGGTTTGGCAGAGGTCAGTGTACAAATCTGGCTGCCTGAGAAGAGATCTGGTATGTGGGACTGCTCTCAGAAAGAGGGAGCTTTGGAAGGCCGTCAAATACATAAAGACGAGGTTTCATCATTTAGAGGCTAGATTGCTGTTACGATTGTGAAGCTTTGGCCTCATCTTACAGGAAGCTATATTAAGAATATTTCATTCATATTAAGAATGTGATTAGTTGGGCTTGCCTGTAATGCCAGCATGGGCACACTGGGAAATTAATTGACTTAGGGAGATCCTGTCTCAAAATAAAAAAATAAAAAGGGGCTGGGGATGTAGGTCAGTGCAAAGGCACTGGGTTCACCTCCCATACTGACTTCTTATTCCTGGTCATTCAATAGTTCATATATAGTTATGTCATTGAAGCCATTCATTCTTCCCTTCATTTCATTGTTTGATCAACAAATGTGTTTTAAAATTAAGTCTATACTGGGATTCAGTGATAAAAAAGACCCAGATCTACTGAACTGTGAATTTCTTGAAAGTAGGGAGCACATATTTCACTTAAGCATACATAATGTTGAACATATAGTTTATATGAGAATGAATGGGTGCTTCAGGCCAATGCAATTTAATGAAGTTTGCCACAGAAGCATGTATTTCTCAATGCAGATGTAGGTATTTTAGTCATTCTATAACTAGAGGTCTGAGGACATGGGAAAATTGCTGGGAATGAGAACTCTGGAATAACACGATATTGAGTTAGATGCATGAGTGAGCACTCCAAACTTTTCCTGTCTTTCCTAGCAGAAACATAAGAGGATGATTGGAGATATAGTAAGCAAGCTTATAGCACACATATAGGAGAAAAGGAATGATTTGAAGGATGCAGCCTTGAACCTGAACGTTTGTAATAGCAGCAAGACAGGAAAACACAGGGATTGGGACCTCATGTAGACTTGTCACCAAGCACCTCATCACAAAATATACATATTACATATTTCAGTGCTTATTAGTGCCAAAACTTTTCCATTCTGTCTGATTTTTTTGTGCCCAGAATGTTTAATTGTTGTTAATGCAGGTTTGAGACATTACAGGAAGGGATGGGCTGGGTGAAAACGTCTGGATGTTCATGTGACTTAGCCACAGTGGCCTGCTGTTACTCATGAGGATGCTTGGGGAAAAGCACTGGGTCTTTGCATGGCTTTGATCAGCTTGCCCATAAAGACAGCACTTTATTGATCATCTCACAGTTATCTTTTTATTGTTAAAAATACCTGTTTTGTGGAGCTTCTTTGTGTAATATAATTCTGAAACCATCACCTATTGATTTATTTTTTCATGCTTCCAAAACTCAACAATAGTGGCAGTAATTTAGTATCTCAAAGGAGCAAGGAGTCAGCTTCTCAGTAAACTTTCTAGCTGTTAACAATAAAGATATTAAGCAAAACTACATAGTTTATATGATCACATGAATGGCTCATGTAAAATTTTAAGAGTTATTGTTAAGTGTGCTAAATATTACTGAGGGACTTGATTTTGGTTCAGAATCACTCAGCTAGAAATGAGTGCACATGGGTCTCAGTGACTGTTACTAATTAGTTTGGGTAAATCATTTCTCCTCTTTTCCCTCAGTGTCCTGATCTGTAAAATGAGAGGTTGTTCAATCCCTCACAAACTTTGTGTAAGCCTTGGAAAAGTTTACCTGTTTATTGTGGCTTTTCCCAGTTTAATAGTTTGAATAAATGGAAAGTTATCTGGAGATTTTGAAAGTCTAGTGTGACATTATCTAAATGGAATTTTAAACCGAATTCTTGAGTAATCCTATGATAAGCTCTCATTTCTGTGCATCAATAAAGGACAAATATTATGGGCCACTTGAAAGTATTTCCAACCTGCAGTAGATGTAGGTTTCATACCCCAGAATAGAGGGTATGACATGTATCAACTGATCTTGGTGAAATGTGACCCATAAAAACTTGTGGGACACAAGGAAAGACTTCAGCAAAGCTTACTTGGCAAAGAGAGCATCTCTACACTGCTGACAATTTAAGGAGTATTAGGGCATATAATCCTTTCTCAGTACTTAACTGTGTGTACATTTAGAAATATTCAAGGGGTAAAAATCAGTGGTCCTTTTGTTGTGATGCCGGGGATTGAACCCAAGACCTCATGCATACTAGACAAGCCCAGGGCTACACCTCAGCCCTATAAATTTGTCTTGTTTGCAGCAGACATATTGTCTATAAGGAAAGAAGAGCTTTTTATTTATATTTATGGTGTGTGTGTGTGTGTGTGTGTGTGTGTGTGTGTGTGTGTGTGTGTGACACCTAAGATATATCCCAGGGCCTTCTTACTGAGCTATAGCCTCCCCTCACCCTTGAGACAGGGTCTTGTTTTAAATCGTTTACTTGCCCATGCTGGGCTCGAACTTGTGATCTTCCTGCCTCAGGCTCCCAAAGTGCTGGGATTATACCACACTGGGCTGAAGGGCTCTTTTTATATAGAACATAATGGATAAGAATCCTGATGAATTACCACAGTCTCCTTGATGATTCTCAGTTCAATTCTACCATCTCACCCAGAGTTTGTGAAAGTGTGGAGTAAAGATTTTAACTGCTCAATTTAGAAGACACTGATTTACAACTCCAAAGGGACAGTTCGTTCATTTACTAATTATATTGTCAACGGACACTAATTGGTGAGATCCTTATGATATACCTGTATGTGGAGATTCCACTAAGGACACTAAATTATAGATAATGGATGTTCCATGGGGAACAGTGTTGAAAAATTCCCATGTATATCTTCTCAGAGAGAATTACTTCTTTTTTTTGCAGTACAGATTGATTGTTCTGTTGAGATATCGGATTCCAGTTCTGAAGATTCAGAGCACCTTTTGGAGCTGTACTCTAGGCACGAGGCCCACTTACCCACCTTATTAGAATGGTGAATTTCCTTAGCTTTCTCAGCCACTAATTTATCAGTGTCCCTTACTGTGAGGTGTAACTATTTCTTGATGTAGACTCCTTTTACTGGTAGCTACTTTAATATTTATTTGAAAACACCTGTAGTTCATCCTCTCACATCTATACCTGCAGTTACCATAAAGTGCTTATTACTATGTGCTAGATTAATACTTACTATTGTCCATAAAGTACCTATGTAGATCTATCCAATAGAAATTTCTGCAATGATGAAAATGACCTATGACGGGAGCACTACCCAACTCTGGTGGCCATGACCACATGTGAATATTGAGAACTTGCAGTGTTTCTAGTGTGACTATGAAACTGAAGTTTTAATTTAGTATAATTGTAATTAATTAAAACATGAATAGTCTGTGGCCAGACTATTCTGTTCTATTCAGTAGCTAGAGTACTGAGTCATGCTGGTAGGAGAGCTAAATACTTTATTATTCTCATTTTTCATGTAAGGAAGCTACAGTTCAAAGAGGTTAAATAATTTTTTCAAGGTCAGAGGGCTATCAAATTACAGAGCAGGGACTGGATTCCAAAACCAGTGCCCTTGTAACTCTCCTGTACAGCCACCATTCATCCTGTGCCTGCTCTAGTTGTCTTCAGATGTGTGAAGAAATGCCTCTTCTACACTTGCAATTAACCATCAAAAGAAATAAGCTGATAAGTACACAATACAGCATAATAATCATTAAAGCAGCAAGCAATCTGGCTTCCAAAACAGAAGCATACCTAATGGAACAGAAGAAAAGCCATGTAGCTAAGAAAATCAATGTTTGTACATTATATTAATATTCATATATTTATTCAAATTTAATATATGGTAGACTGAACCTCACCAAAATATAAAAAGGGAAGATCTATTTATTTATTTGGGGAGTGCTGGTAGGCAAAAACATAGATAAGCCTCTAACCTGGTATATAGTGTGAATAAAGATCGCAAGGGGCATAAGATTCAAATATTAAAGGTTAACTCGGTTAAAAATCAAAACAGAAAAAAATGTTAGAAAATAAGTTGGAAAACCATCTGTTTTATTATAAACTCTGAGGAAATCATGAAGGGGAAAATTACAGATTTGCTTACTTAGAAAATAAAGACTTAAGTGCAGTGAAAATATGCTTAGAAAAATATCAGATTTGGGAGGATGTTTGCAACAAATAAGAAAGAATAGAGTGAGAATTACATTATCAGTAAGAAAAACGTGCAGACACCCAGGAAAGTTAAGGGAAAAGAAGGTGAGCAGATGATTTACACAACAGGGGATACAACCTATGAATAAACCTGTAAAGAACAGTTGAAATGAGGCTTTTCAAAGGGGTACAAATTAAGTGATGACAAGATGGCATCGTATCCCTTTTCAATTAGCAGAAATTTAAGAAAATAACGATTATTTCTGCTGGGGGAAGGGTGGTGAAACCGCTGCATTCATGGGGTGCTTGTGGCAGCTGAAACGGCTGATTTAGAAAGCAAATTCGATGAAGTAATCAAAAAACCATAAAATGTTCATTTTCTCTGACTTACTAACCTCTTCAAAATTTACTGAGGGTAAAACGACCCTCAGGAAAAGTTTACCTTCTACCACTAAATCTTTAACAGCAGAGAAAAGCTATACATTAAATACATGAAGATTTAAATTTATAGAACTAGCTCTGATAAAGGAAAGAGAAGTGATATGAAACACTGGGCTGTGGGTAGTGGTGGAGGGGGGCTCAATATATTATAATACATGGACTCTGTAGAATATTATGCATCTGTTAAAGTAAAAATTATGACCACTATGTGGAAAATGTTGATAATGGCAGATGAAAAACAGTGGGACACAGATTTGTGTCTGGGCTAAAATTTCAACCCTGTGAAAAGACACACATGCATATGGATCCAGACAGAAAGAAAACTCAGGAAGAGGAAAACAGTTGGTATATTAGGCTCTTAGGATTTATTTCTATTTATCTTTGTCGTCTCTTCTCAAAGATACAAGATAGAAATGAAAACACAAGCAAGCAGTCACAGGAAGGAATTATATCCACAGACCACTGCTTCTTGTTGGAAACTTTGCCCTCAGATACCTATTTCTTGTTTCAGTGAGCAGCAAGTGATCAGAATCATCGAGTCTTCAATTGAACCCAGTCTGGAGAAAGAGTAGTGGAGAAGGGAGGATGAAGTAAGATTTATTCTTCAGTGGTTGGCAGGAGAAAGATATACAAAGACTCTGCGTGGGCATATTTTGCAAAGGTAGTGCGAGAGAAAGAGTAGGCCATCTGGTAGAATGGGCTGTGGCAAATTAAACTGCATATTATGAACATGAAATACCAGAAGAAAATCCAAATGCACTGGACTTGGAAAAAGCCCAGCCAAGGCACTTATAAAACAAGTCAACTACAGACTGACAATATGCCGCTCATAAGCTCAGATATGCCCATTACTGGGGAAAAAAGCATCATTCAAGCCAGATTTTCCAGACCACATTGGATGTGGATTTCCCTTAGGGGAAAAAAATCAATGAACTATCCTTCCCCTACACACACAAATGCTTCAGTCTGAGCCCTTTCGGTGACGATGATAAATTCATAATGAACAGAAAGGCATTGGACTTGGTTTCATTTCACATTCATTAGTGAGCTCTGACACTCAAATCAGCCAATCAGAACTGCATCTGGATGTAAAGAAGCTGCTTGCCCTTCTTCACTTCTTCCTTCACATCCCTTCCTCTCTTCTTACTTCCAGTACTCTTCTTCCCTCCTCTTTCCATCTTTCCCTCGCCTTTTCCCTCCCCCTTTCTTTCTTGTCCTCCATTCTTTCCTAAGCAGTTTACATCCCTATGCTTTAGGTTGGGTCCATAGAATGTTTTTATGATTTCACGACATTTTTCTTCCCAATATTTCTCTAGTTCTCCATTTCCTCTATTTTTACTCTGGAGCTCTTTCAAATGCATGTATCTTTCATGTTAGACAACTTCTATCTTTTCCCACCTTTAGTTTTTGCTTGTATGCATTTGAGTGTTGATAAATTTGTCAAGCTTTTGTCTGTGTATACATAATTCTTATAGGAAATCCCTATATGATAGTTCTACTACAGTGGTGCTTTCAGTAACACTAGTTCTGCTGAAGTGGTGAGGCTGGCTTGATTTTCTTTCCAAGAGATAGCTACCTGTGGTGGCCTCTTTGACAACTGATACAAGAGCAATAAGAGCACTTGATGGATGGTTTCATAGCTAAAGAGAAAACAACCCAAATGCCTTTGGGTGGTAGATGTACAATCTGTAAGAAGAATCACCTACTAATATAGCAGGTGGAAGATCAAATAGGCTATTCCTGGGACCAAGATGCCCTCGTGCGCAGTGTGTGGATTGTGTAAAGGCACCTAGCTGAAATCAGCTGGAGCTCACATGTGGCCTGTGATTTGCTCAGCCAAGCCCTGTGGTTGGAGACAGGCCAGACCAGCCAAGAAGAGGTGCGCCTGGAGAGGTTACCTTTCGGTATTCCTAATCAAGACACCCTATGTGGTGGAAATTGCCGTAGCCATTCCCGGAGAGGAGCAGCTTCATTCTGGGTGCATTAGTGCAGAACAAGGGAGATAGCTGGCGCTGGTCATGTGCTAGAGGAGCACTTGCTTTTGCCCTCTCATTTCCGCATTTGCTCGGTGCACTTTCATTCTCCTGTACTCCTGAACAATCTCTTTTTTTAACCTGTCTCTATATACACTGCATTACACGTTCTCATCTCATATATAACAATATCTACATGAAAACTCCCTCCTTCCATGGCTGGGAAGGTAGCTCAGTAGTAGAGTGCTTGCCTAGCATGCACAAGAGCCTGAGTTCTATCTCCAATACTGGAAGACAAAGAAGACTCCCAGCTTCCTGAAGATGGATAGGTGGGACAATGTATGTCACTGGATCGATTCTCATCTCAGGCAACATGTCTTCTTTCTCCTTTTTTAAAAGTGACGAACATCCCTTTACTGTTCATGACCTAGAGCAGCACAGAAGATAATGCAAAATTTGAAAACTTTGCAGATGTTTTCCTCAGTATTATTAGATGAGATCTTGTTACAATAGGAAGTCAAAAGGCTTAGGACTCTAGCCACATTAATGTCTTTATTAGAAATTAGTGTTCTTCTTTTGCCATCAAGAACTCCGTGCGTATCATAGCTCATACCTGAGTCTCTATCAGCAAACTCCTTGAAGGTCTGACATGTACACTACTCTTGTGGCTGTCAGTGTATGACATGTGGTAATGAATGACCCTCTTGCATGTACCTTTTCCCTACCATAAATGGATTGTAAACTCTGGGAACCAAGTGTCATTCCATGTTCTCTCTTGGAAGTCCACACTGGACATTATGTAATATATACCTTTTGAATTTTATTGAATTGATCCTTCCTTCTACCCTTTCTTCCTTTCTTCAATAAATATTTAGTATTGAGAGTGATGCTCTGCTCCTCATTCTAATGAACAAAGGACTGTGCCTTCACAAAGTTTTCCCTTCTTGTCTATCTAGATCTGCTATTTACTAGCATATGTGGCCTCAACCACTTCCATCTCTGGACTAAATGTGGTCTTCTGTGTTTACTGAAGGTTTCAAAAATATTTCCAGTTTTCTTTTCCATTCGTTTTCTTTATAACATCCATTGCATTCATGTTTATCTTGTTATTTCCTCTGAATAAAAAATGTTCAGTGGTACTGTAAGGAAAATAACAAGGATGTCCTTTTTGTCTGGGACTCGACTTTGGGTATTTATATATCCATGTTTGCCTAGATCTTTCTTTTTTTCTATTAGGGATTTGCTCAGTGCAAAGACAGTGGCTGTTTTATTTCCATCTTGACTACCCTGATCACAGCGAGCTTTTATTTACTTTTTCAAGTACTACTTTAGATTTTCTCCCTTTACAACAGTAGCCTTCTTTTGTTTGTTTCCTTCTGTCCTCTGTCCCGAAATCAATGCCCAGAGTTACAGCCTTGGACTTTCAAGCTGCAGGAGATTGCCTTTTTAACCATGATAAATCCTCACGAGAAAATTGGATTTTTTTTCTCCTATAATTTTATTTGTTTAACTCTTGACTGCTTATAGTAAATATCCTATCAAAGATAATTTCATTTCCAAACAATTTAGTATCTGATTTGACGCAGCTTGAGTGTTTATTTTGGTGATATCATTTTTCTTTCATGATGAGTTCCCCACAATAGCTTTGTTTTACTGTTTTTACATCTTCTTTTTGCCTGGCTACCCGGAAGGACTGTGATTAGCTTTCCTGGAGGAATATTAGTTTACTAATAATAGTAATTGGCTCTAGGAAACTTCTTTGTTGGCAGTAGCATTTGATTTTTATGAAAAAATATAGCTTTAAAATGTAATTAATTAAAGGAGTTTTAAGAAAAGATGATAAATGTAGTCCTGCATGTTTTTATAATGTTTGCAGTGCAGTGATCATTCTCACAGTGTTTAAGTTTTACTTTCAAGATACTGATGTAATATTGATATTAACATACTGTCTAAGCAAGGCAGCCAAATGTGCTCTTAGGAATGCATACTAATTCAAGTTTAATTATTAAATAGTACTGATCTAGGGAAATGAAGGTTCTATTTTGATCCATAATTTCACACATGTCAAGTTTGAATTTACATAAAAACTCTAATAGTGGCCTGTCTTCAATTGTTGTTTCAAGGATGCTGTGAGCATTATAATTAGCAATAAAGAATCTGGGGAACCACATACCAGTTGCCCTGCATGGGAAGGCTATAATTTTTTCAGTAACTCATTTGTATCTTTTTTTTTCAGTACTGTGGATTGAACAAGGGGCTTCTCTCTGAACTACATCACCATCCAATTTTTATTTAGAAACAGGGTCTTACGAAGTTGCCAAAGTTAGATTCAAACTCGTGGTTCTCCTGTCTCAGCCTATCAGAGAACTGGGATTACAAGTATGCTTCATAATGCGCCACGAGAAATTAATTTCCTTCTAGGAGCAAAGAACAATAAAAGTTATTTTAAATTGCTTCAATCAAATTCCAAATGGCAACTGAGGTAGTTTCCAGATTTGTGCCAGATCAATTTAGGGAATGGAGGATTGAAGTTAGTCCAACAAGGTTGCATGTTTCTGGTTAGTAAATGGATTGGGACTGTTTATTATTGTTAATGTTATATTTTTAAAAGTTGTTTCATTTTAATACATTATTCTTCCTCTAAACTCCTAGCCTCTGTGCATTTTGTGTACTGATAAAGCTGTTTGTTTGTAATGCTATTTTTCTATCTGTCATTAAGTAAATGTTTACTGCATGCCTACTATTTTCCAGATATTACATTGAACACTAGGATATAAAACAGATATAGCCCCTGCATTCATGTGACTTATAATCTAATCTCTTTAAGCACATCATATCATTTATCTGAGCTTCAGTTTCAACATCTGAGAACAGCCACAATGCCAAACTTGAAGAATGAAATGAGAGCATGTCTCTAAACGAAGGATATGATGTTTGGTACATGAAACATGGTAGGACTTCAACTAACAGCATCTCTTACAATCACTGCAAGTGCTAGAGAGTAAATGGACTGGAGAGTTGTTGAAGATCTGAGTGAAGATTCACCTCACAGCATATCTCTCCTATTCAACCACTGAGTGGAAAGATTTGAAGGTAGTAGGCTACAAAGGCTAAGTTTTTCCCAAGTGGGCATTTTACCATTCCGAACACAATCAGATGAGAGAGCAAAGTACAGTAAGCATGGAATTTCTTGAGATAACCATGGGAAGTTTAAAGATGGCTGTTTTCTCTTGCATTTTAGAGAAAGCATGAGCACTTCTCAGGTACCAGGGGTGAGGAAGAGCACACATGAGGCTGAATAGCTTGGTAGTTTGTTTATTTGTGTTATAACATCTCAAAAAGTTCTAGCTGTTAATTTTGGTTAGTTGAGTCCAAAATAAATGGTAAATCTTGTTAAGTGTATAACAAAGCAACTTTGTTTTCCACACTGAGCATTTCAAGAATTTCTATATTGTAAAATGGATTGTTACTGCAGGTTTTCAAAGAGGAAAATTTCCCAATATGTATTAAAATTATTTGTATTTATTGCCAGAGAGACTACAGATTCATTAGGCTTGACTTTAAAATGTTTTTGCACTTATTTTATATTGCTTAAGAGGGCAGGCATTATTATCTAAGTTTCATAGGTGAAGCCACTGACATGCAGATTCGTACCCAAGATCCTTTTGTTAGAGGCAGTAACTAGGATTAGAAGCAGAGTTTTACTTACTGCATAGCACTGCATCATGACAACAACCTTCGGCTCTTTCACTTATATTGAAATAGATAGACTAGTCCCAGAATCCTTTAAGACAAATGAGGAGGAAGTAAGTCTGAGTTTCTTCAAAGTAGATATCCATTTATGAAAAGACGGTTATTATAGAATAATAAAGATGGCAGTCTTTAAACAGTCAGAGCAAAGAACAGTACTGTGACGGGCAATGGAGTGAACAAACCGTGAGAATTGTACAGATTCCAAAATGCTCTCAAATGGAGCTGCTAGTCCTTTTCACATGTGAGCAGTACAGCTGCATGGGTTTGGGGTCTTTGTTTGTGCTTTGAAATACATTATTCCCTAAGTAGCTAGTATGCTCCTGCTTCATGCCGCCCACAGTGCTGAAGGCTCATAAAATGTCTCCCCTGCCTGAATTCATTTACAATCATGTGTAACATTTCAGAAGACTTGATGTTTCTGTGTCACAGTGAGTCCAGATCTTGCTTATGTACAATCTGATTATCATTTGGGGGAGAGTATTCTGTCTTATGTTAACTCTTACTGTCCGCATGACTACCTTTATCTTTTGTAAGCTCAAGAATCCACATTCGTGGTGGAATGGAGGCAGAGACATGGGTGAAAGCGTTTTTTATATTTTTTCTCTAATAGCCCCTGCAGGTGAAACAGTTAAATGAGCACAGGAAGGACACTCTTAGTTATGGTGTGTTGGAAGATTGTGAACTTCATTTATCCGTGCTCATGTTGTCCTCCAGAACTACAAATTACTGGCAGTTAACTAAAAGTGCAAGACCAAATAAATATCAAATTTCAGCAACCAGGATTTGCAGGGATGATCACAGACAGGCAGTAGAGCCTGGGGCTGTCAGCAGTGTAGTGGCCTCCTGTTTCGAAAGCCTCTCCTACTATAATCAGAACCCTGGCATGTAAGGGACTGAACTGCATGTGATGGCTATTTATCCATTTTATAGAATGGCCTTAGGTAACTACAGGACTATAATCTGAACTCTATATTGGCACAGGGCTTCAGGCCTATTAAATGATAACGGGATAGGAGAAGACTTTGACACCTTCAGATTCATTAGAGACAACTGAATGGATTTATATCAAGGAGGTCTCCCTTGAAAACACAATGAATTTTTATGGGTGGATAGCAATGCAAACTGCCAGGATGAAGCTTTAGATTTAATCTGTGTCTGCTCCAAGAATGCTTTGAAATGGTACTACTTGCCCCAAATCCTGATTGAAAAGTAAAGTAAGTAACATATGGATATTGTCTTTCTGAAATGGATGAGAAATAGGACTTGGAATTGGAAACTTAGAAGGAGAGGGACATACAAAGGTGGATTCCAATAAATGGAATGAACTATGATTATATTAAGATATAAACAATGTAATGTGTATACAACAAATGTTATTGTGCATAATAATTAAGTGCCCTCTTGGGTTACTTCTGCCTTTTTATAATTAACACCACTGCAGTTTTAGGAGGTTTCAATGTGGGGAAAGTAGAGCAAAAATACCCAGAATTGAATTTTTTTAATAACATGAACAGTATAGACCACAGTTTCACAGTCTTTTGTATGATACCACCCTAAGGAGGATATTAAATTTAATTTAAATTATCTTTAACAAGGAGTAAGATTGGAAAAGAAACTGCTATGAAAGGCCACAAACCACTCTATATCTAAGCTTTCTTTCTCTCTAAAAACCAATTTTCTTCCCTTGTGTGTAATATGGCCCATGTTGAAAATGCATGATACAAATCTGTGAAATCAGGCAAGTTATGAAGTGATATTTAACTTATCTCTGGTTATAGATACTGTTTCCATCAACCATACCAAGTAACCTCTGTCTAACAGGAGAGTAGAGATGTCAGTTATGTCGTTGCTGTATGTTAGATCCTTGTCATGTGTTGTATAGTTTAGTGTGCATAATGATCCTAAAGCTGGGAAGTGAAATGACTTTCCTGAAGTCTGAAACTCAAACATGGGGTACCTGGGACTTGAACCCAGGATTCTCTGATGCCAGAGACCATGATCTTTGTAACATTAATTATTCCTCAAGAGAGCATTAGAAGATGTGTCTATGTAAAAAGCACATAAAGGTGAGTGTTCATTTCTGAAGTTGGTTTTGAAGACTATGGATCACATTTTGGCCACCCTTGGGTAAAACAGAAAAGCCAAATTTCATTAGAGTGAAATCTTCTGTCTCCTCCTTACTGTGTTCCTTAATAATTTTAGCTCCTTGATATATGCTGAGAGCCTAGTAATACAATGACTTGAACACTTTGGATAAGGTCAATATATCCTTAACATGGGTTTTATGGCTCTTATATTAACCTCTACATAGACCAGAGGTTCCAAATTGTACCAAAGATACACTTCCAACTGTGAAATTTGAAGAGGAAAATTGATGGCAGAGAATGTTAGGCAAGTAGAAAAGCGATGATCAGTTGCTTAGGATTGTTAAAGAATGGGGAAAATATACTTATTTTCCCTATATAGTGCCAGACTAGTAGTACACACATAAAACCAAGCTGAGATGCTTTGGCCTGGCTTGGTTAGAGAATATATTAGGTTGTTTTCCTCACTAGTGTGTGTTTGTGCATGTGTGAATGCCTGTGTAGAAACAAAGTTGTTCCTTATCTGTACTTTAATCTTTGTGTTAAAATAAATGGCTACCATCAAGAAATCAATCAATAACAAGTGCTGGAGGAGCTGTGGGAAAAAAGGAACGCTTCTCCACTGATGTGGGGGTGTAGACTGGTGCAACCACTGTGGAAATCAGTGTGGAGATTCCTTAGAAAACTAGGATTAGCGGTCCCATTTGACCCAGCTATTCCCCTTCTGGGTATCTTCCCAGAAGAATTAAAAACATCTTACCACAGTGATACATGTGCATCCATATTTATAGCAACATAATTTTTAATAGCTAAATTTTGGAAACAACCCAAATGCCCATCAACCGAGGAATGGATAAAAAAATGTGCCTTTTTTATATAACAGAGTACTACTCAGCCACAAGGAAGGATAAACTTAAGACTTTTATAGGTAAATGGATGCAACCGGAGACCGTACACATAAGGGAAATAAATCAGACCTACATGTGTAAACATCATATTGTCTCACTAGTGTGAGAAACTGAGCACGTAAATAAGATGCAAAATGTACAATAGGTAATTGTGAATTGGGAAGAAACTGTTCAAAATAAAGGAGAAACTGGGATGGGGGAAGGAAGAAAGGGAGGAAGGGAAAAGAAAAAAATATATTTACAAACAAGATATTTAAGGTTTGAGCTAGTAAATATTTTGGGGGTAATATTTCATGCCTATATCTTATACTCTGAATAACTACTATGAAGATAACAAATGTAATGCATTTATTATCGTTACTGTTTGAGTAGCCTTTTTTGAAACCTGTATGTGTAGCCGTCTCAACTGTGCTCTACAGATGTTTCTGTTCTCATACCTTTACCCTTGCCGCTTTCCCTCTCCACAGTGGCCAGTGGCACATATAAATCAAGTGAGGAATGTGCGATCCCAAAGTAGCTAGCAATTGATTGGTGGGAACCCCCCTCCTTTCAGACAGGAAGAAATTGAGATGTGCAAAAGTCATAGAAACTAGCTCACACGGCCTGATTCGTGGTCATGATATATTGTCCGCCTGCCATTGTTGTTCCTGACTCTCATTGTTGCTTACTCTCTGCTTCCCAGAAAAAGCAAGTGTAGGAAAGCATGCTGATACCTTCTTCTAGTGGTCAGAGAGCAACTCTGGGTCAGAGGCAAAAGTTAAAAGGAAGGAAAAGTGGGCATTGTTGCTTTGCTCAGTGCATGTCATTATTTACATGATGACACATTGGTTACAATGTGAGCTTCAAAAATGTTTCTTGAAAATATATTCCAAAAATAATGATAGCAATAATAATGAAAACGGGGAGAAGGGGATCTAGAGATGGAGGAAGGAATATGGGAGAGATGAAGAAAGGGAATAAAAGGATCAAGATATGGTGAGTACATGCATTTCTCCCTAAGACGAATACAAACTTCATATACCAACAACGTGTCAAGTTTTTATAAAACATTTAAAATACTGTGTAAATAAACTTTTAAGGGAACATAATAAAATCATACACTGTGCCTTTTCTCAAACAAAGTCCTACTAAAATTTGACATTGGGTTTCTAGGATGCCAAATACCGACCTGTGTTGATGTCAAAATGAAGAGGTGATGTTAGTGGGAGGTGAGGCAGCTGTCTGCTAGAAGGCAGCGAGCCCGGTTTCCAATCTCTTTTTCTGTGGGCATGCCGTATGACCTTGGTCAAGTCAAATTGCCTCTCTGGATTTTGATAGCGTTTTTGTGAAATAAAAATTTAGATAATTTCTAAAACACTTTCTGGCCTTACCTGTCTCTGCAAGTAGGAAGATGAATGGTTTATAGTCTTGTAATGCTGAGATGGCTTAATATTACTATTTTCTAAGTTCTGTGTAGCACTCTGAAAGTTTTCTGATTTATTACACGTAGTTTTGTATACAATGGTCATTTGATAGATGATCACATACTTCTGGCTGATAGGACATAGGTGAAAGAAATATATATCATACCTTATTATTTATATATTAGATAAAGTAGATCAGTTGACATTTGTAATGTCACCCAGTGAGTAATTTAAAACTCGGTGTGCCCCACTGAAACATTTTCACAGATATTTTACTTTATTGAATACTTAGTTTCTGTTGAAACTGAATGCTAAAAAATAATGTTTCTTTTCTGTGCTAGCATTTACTGTATAGTAAGTTTCCCATAGGTAGGATTGTCTGATATTGTTAGCATAACTCCTATGATCTAATGTAGCTTTCTGTGATCATAAAAATTTTGATTTGAAAAGGTAGCTGTGCTTGGCTGGCAACCTCCCCACTTGTGTTTTTCATACACAGTTATTTGGCTCCTTAGAATCCAACAGAGCAGTATGAATAGTTGAAATACTTTCTGTTTCTTGCTTCCAGGGTTTTGACTGTGTCTTTGCGTTGTCTGTGGGAGGGCCAGAATGGTAATATGCTGTGCTGGCTAAAGGAGTAAAGCTACAATTATTTCTGCAGTCAAAAAAACCACCTGAAGGAAATTATTAAAATTATAACAGAGTGAGAAGTAGACGCTAAAACGATTATTACCTTTGTTGGTTTTTTGTGTCGGTGGCTTGCTGAGCTTTATCAGTCTTCAATGAAGAGGGAAAAAGATGCTTCCAAACCAGTGAATATGAATTTTATCTAGTTATCAATATCAAGCCTATTGCATTCTCTGTCCTTTCCTCACCCACCACTCATTTTCTCCCTTGACTAGCTCAAGGACAAGGAGATTTCTCTTATTTCCCCTTTAAGGTATGCCAGGACCCTGGACACACCTCAGTGTATGATCATGCAGCTACATTTGCCTGCATTATTTGCAAAGAAGAGAGGACTCTGTAAACATGCAAAGTGAGATTATGTTCCTTCTATTAATTTGTTTGTGACTAACCTTTGCAGTATTATAACACTTGTGCTGTTTCCAGAGCTGGACACCTCTGTGCTTCCACTAATACAAGAATACCAGAATACTGTTGGTTTTCAGTTACTGGTCTTAAGAAAGCATGCTCTTGGGATCTGTATAGAATTTACTTTGCAGTCTCTATAAGTAATTATAGGGGCTGGGGATATAGCTCAGTGGAATAAGCGCTTGCCTAGCAAGCGCAGGGTCCTGAGTTCGATCCCCAGTACCACAAAAAAAAAAGGAGTAGTATAAGTAATTATAAGCTGTCTACTTCGCTTGTACATCAAGAATGAAGAGACCTCGTTTTTCCAATCCCTGAGTCTGTGGCACACGTCTATAAAAATGGCTTAGTGACAGGCAGATGAATGCACGCTGAGCACCACTGAGTCCTAGTGCCAGGAAAGTACAAGGCCCCACCCTGTGGAAGAGGGCCAGGAATGCAAAAGGACACTACTCTTTTGAACAGAAAGGATGTAGAAAATGGTTTCTTTGTGTTTCCCTTTGAGCCAGCATTGGACATGTGTGGATGCCAAGCTGTGTCTTAGGTGGGCACATTGCCATCAGCTGTACCTGGAAGGGGCACATCTCTGGGGATGGAAGCAGTGCTGGTGGACCAGCTTGGCTGCTACTTAGTATTTTCATTACCAGATAAGCCATACTCCTCAAAGTTACAGCAAGAGCAGGAGATCTTTATGACACCTGTCTCGTTTGTGCTTTTGTATGCTGCCTTCTTAGCCTGCTCTGAAGAGAGCACGGTGCCGCCAGCATTCTCTTCATTTATTTTCTAGGATCTAGAGGCTTGAAGAACTGTTAAAAGTCATCTACTCCACCCACCCACTCCCATCTGATATACCAGTTGCTTCTACAACCAAATTGTCATCTTTGTGTCTGCATGGCATGCTCAGAGACAAGAGCATCAGAATCCATCCATAGATCCAGGTGACATCCTACTCCCCACTGCTCCCATCTGTGGGTGTTAGCTGGGCCCTTGGAAACAAGCAGAACGAGTCTAATTGTTTATCATTATGCCGGCCCTCTAGAGCATAGTGTGACATCTGACTCCCCCCCCTTCCTAGTCTGGTTTTGATTCTTTCAAGGGCCCTTAAATATTGTGGTGATGAAACAAGAATGAAAGGATGCCTTTGAGTAACTGGAGAAGGACATTCCTTTCTCTCTGAGTCACAGTGAGATTGGAGAATGTGAATCTGAATTAGAGAAGACTTGGGAGGGGAGTGATGAGTTAGTTCTACAACCAGCCCTCTGGTAATGTGGGCTTTATTCTCTCTCTCCCTTTTGGTCCCTGCTGTAGAGATGGAGTCCTCTGCTGCCATATGCCTCTTAACAATATTCAGATATAGTCTCACTGGTGTTGACAATCTTCTTAATCTTTATACTCCAGTTCAACAAAGGAGTCCAAGATCCTATTAATTCTTTTGATGACCTCACTATCCTGGAGATTCCTGTGAAGTTTATATTGACAAAGTCTTGACTATTCTTGTCTATACTTTCGGTAAGCCAGGAATGTGACTTCTGGCAATATCTGGAGACATATTTAATGATCATAGCTAGGGAAGAACATGTGCTACTGGCATCTAGTGAGTAGAATTTGGGCATGTTATTAACTATCCTACAATGCACAGGAAAGCCTACCATGATGAAGAATTAGCCAACCCAGAATGTCAATTGCATCAAGGTTGATAAACCCTTCTCTAGGCCATGTATATGCATCCATATTGCTGCCAAATTCCTTCCATGTGCTTGTGAAGGTTGTTTTGTTGATTTAAGTCAGGACCTCATGCTTATTACTATTTAATTTCATCTGATTAAAAATCATGCTACTATAGCATGTTAAGATCTTTTGGTCTGTTCAGATTGATACACGCTATCAGCCAGCACATCTTTGGGATCTCTAGTTTTATATATGAACACTTGCTACTTCTGACAGACAGTTATTAGCAAACTCAGAGACCTTTCCTCTTACCTAAAACAAATTGCTTTCTTGGACTGCTGTCAGCTTCTGTGGCATTCATGCCAGCCTATTAGGAGATACTGTGCTCATTTTCCTATTTTCATTTCCTTTTCTTTCTTTTTTGAAAGATTTGTCCAATAGAGCTGGTGTGGTCTAGAATGGCATCCAAACAGATTACCAAGAGAGAATGTGACTAAGCACCACTGCTCTGTAAGTGGAGATTCCAAGGGCCGCATCAGCTGAAGGAAAAGTATTGACCTCCAGAAGAGCTGAGGGGCTCAGGAACAAGGATATCTAGACTGTTGCTTGACAAAATCCATCCACTCCAAGCACTATTGCAGTGATATTAGCTCCTCATGCCTTGACAGAGATGGAGAATCACTGCTCTTGTTGAGCAGATCCAGCTGTCTCTAATGGGATCTTTTCTTACAGAAAGATTCTTGCCTCTAGTCAGATTTCTGCATCAGGTCAAGCAGTTCTCCAGTTGCTGGCTTAATGAAAACACTACCTCCATCCATTGCTGGTCAAGACTATCAGGCTTTCATTTCAGCTTTCACTTATGTTGCATTTAGAAATGAATCACATGAGATGAGCTTGGTGGATGGGTCTTGCTAAGGCAGTGATGATGTCTTGTCCATTAGAGATGAGCTCTCTCACTTGCGTGAAATTGCCAGATAAACTAAAATGCTTTGCTTCCAAGGCCCAAATGTGCAATTTTTTGATTCTGAGGAGTAGAGCAGAGGTCAGCAAAGTACAACCATGCCTCGTGTCTCACTACTGTACTTTAAGGAAACATCTTTCCTTGTTAAATGGGAGAAAATAGTCAAAAGAAGAATAATCTGTGATGTGAAAATTGTATGGAATTTAAATTTCAGTGTCCACATGAAAGGAATGATCAGAGTACAATTATGCTTATTTGTTCTCATGTTGTCTGTGCTGCTCTCTTGAAAAGAAGAGTTGATTAGTTATGGTAGAGACCTTATGTCCTACAAAGCAGTGTCTTTAGAAAAATATTTATTATCCCGGCCTTTTACAGGAAAAGCAGACTGACCCTTGGTGTAGAGTCTCGGTGGCAAACCTATGACACACGTGGGCATGCAAAGTCCTCTCTCTGCGCACACAAGCAAAGTGTATGAGTTGTTTTTTCTCAACTAAGACTCTATTTATAGCCCCCAGAACATTCTGTTTTAGTAGATTATTTGACCTTGCAGGGTGTCATTTGTTTGCCTTTATATCCCCAGCATCAAGTGCAGTGCTCAGCATAGTAGATGCTTGTTAAATGCTCATTGAATTGAACTAATTTGATTGTGATTGGGAGAGCATCCTTGAGGTTTCTTCATCTATATAATTCTTATCCTGAGGATTAGATTAATCAGTGGTTGAGATTCATCCTGTAACTATCTTTCTGTAATTTCACTAGTACTGTAAGGGGCATGTTTATGCTCAATCTGCATTAGATCTGTGGGGATCAATTCCTCTTATGGAGTCTCCATGGTGCTAAGAGGAGACCAGAAGAATAAAGAGCAGTTGGCTAGAGAATATATGGCTGAGTCAGAGCTTACCCTGCTGGTCGATGCCCTGGCTGACCACCCCATTTGCAAGTGGAGTTGAAGGGAGAGGAAGCAGGGATGCTAAGAGAAACAAGAGGAATTTAAAAAAATGGTGATTGGCCAACAAATTCAGACATTTTAAAAAAATTGGGTCTAGATCTGGGTTCGAACTCACATACGTGGTGTGGTGATATGCAGAGAACCTCCAGCCCTGGGTATTTGGGTGGAGGCTGAGGTGGGGGGGTTATGAGTTGGAAGCCAGACTGGGAAACAGAGTGATCAATCAATCAATCAGTCAATCAACAAACAAGCAAGTTAATAACACTTCACAGAATTTTTCTTCTCATTATTCCCTAACTAATACAGTATAGCAACTATTTATATATAAGGGATTTATGTGTCTGCAGATTTGGTGTCTACAGGACATGCTGGAACCAAGATTCTCTGGTTACTGAGCACTGACTATAACTCTAAGAAACAAGCAAGAACATCCTGGGTCCTTTTGTAAGTGTGAGGTGACTTTGCTCCTTGAAGAAACAGAATACTTAAGATCGTTTTCTTAGAAGTGCATGCTGTTCAGTCAATAGTGTTCACCCAGATACTTGTCTTGGGATTGGAGAGGTCCCATTGGTCGCTGGTCAAATTGATAATGAATTGTGGGTAAGGACTGAACATGCATGAACATCGCCTGTGTGACAGGACCATCTTACCAGGTAGAATCCCCAGGATTTGAATTCCGCAGAGGCTCTCCCACCCCACACTGGATGCACTGATTACCAAGGAGTGCATTTTATCGTGGGCCTTAATCTGGGAGGGTTCCTGTTCTACTCTGTGGAGCAGCTGTAACCTGTGCAGGAGGAGGAGCGGGGAGGCAGGCCAGCCCCAAGCACTGTTCTCTGTCTGTCCTCTTCTCTCAGGATTTCCTGAGAATAAAAAGGAAAATATTTTCCTGATAGTTTGGCAAAATGTTTAATTAGAGATGGTAATGAAAAGTCATTACAGCAGCACAATGTGTCTGTATTATGCCTCAGACTTAGAGTATTTAAGGGCATTTGCTCACAAGCTGTGTGGTGATTAGGGACCAATCCGCTGAACACGGAAATACATACATACATACATACATACATAAATGAAACCACTGTGTGAAAATGAACGTGCTGAACTTAGGCTGCATACAATTGCTGTCAAACCCAAACCGAGCACATACGGTCCCCACAGAGGTGGAAAACCTTGTCAGGGAGCATTTGCCAGTCTGAGCTATTGGTGGTGGCTTTATTCCTCCTGAGTTCTCTCCTGGCGAAAAGCCAGCCTGGACCCTGGAAAGCAATAGGTTGCGCTGATCTGTTCGGCCCAAACCGGCTTATGTAGTGATTAGATTTCTCAAGGTTTTTTTCCCCTCTCCTTTCATATAGAAAAAAAACCCTTAAGTTCATTGGGCTGGATGTTTCTCTGACCCTTAAGTGTTTGTGTTGCGTACCATATCTTCATAGCCAGTTTTCTCCTTAACCCAGTTTCTTTCATCTCAATCTTCTTAGACTTTAAGAAATACAATGACTTCATCTGCCCTTTGATCTCCACCTATAGACTTGTCAGCTGGGTCCAGTAGTCACTAACTTGTTTCTACAAAAAATGCAGATAAAATGTGTAACCTAGTTTGGCAGGCCTGTAGATTAGAAAAATAATTGGCTCATTTAGTTGCAAAAAACTGTGCTTTGTAAAAGCAAATGAGTAAAGCTGGTCTTTTGTCTTAATAAAACATGACACGTGGTTGCTTGCTTTGTTCACTCTCAACTAGTTATGTGGGCATCAAGTTAAGCTTACTTGTGAAAGTCATCGTGGTCAGGGGCTCCTTACTTTATACAGTGGGTCACCCAGCTCACTTCTGCAGCCAGCACCCGTCAGTGAGCTCTTCGTTTTATTGGGAGCCCCTTTGCCAGTGAGAGGGCTCCTTGTCTAATGCTGACTTTGAGCTTCACTGGCAGCACTACTTCCATGCCCTGAGCTCTGTCAGTACTGCATTTGTGGGTTCTCCATGTAGAAGGCCGGTGGTAGCTGTCCTGTTTAGTGTGATGCCCATCAGGAATATTCCCATAATGCAAAGCCTGGAAGGCACTAAGGAAGTGGTTGTGGTACATATGAAGGCCCAATACAGCAACAGTTTTATGCAGCAGTAATATGTATGCTCACTTTAGGTACCATCCTGATTTGGAGAACAACAGGCTCTAGGTAAGAAGAGCAGTCTCACTGGAGACCTTGGCAAGAATGAGCAATAAATCTAATAGGCTTCTCTGAAGCTCTCTGAAAGCTGGTCTGTCTCAAGTTTCTATCCTGTTTCTACATAAGAGTGTGAGGTCATTATTTCTCATAAAAAAGTTGTAGGATTTTCTTTTAAAGCTTCATATTTGGTGAGTGTATGAAATCATGTGCTTTCATTTCCTCCTTTAGAGTTTTCTCACCATTTATAACTAGAACTTAAGTGCAACTTTGTTGCACTTGAAAAAATTTAAGCTCTGTAAACCTATTCCTTCCCACTGACCCACTGCAGTTTTAAAATTGCTTTGGGATTTTTATAAACCATCCCTGTGAAGTTCATAAAAACAAACATGGTATGCATTATATATGAGAAGGAAATATAAAATGCTCAACATAACCGTATTTATCATTAAGAACAGGGAGCGTACAGCTTGATTTAAGAGTGCTAGTGTTTATGCATTTTTTGCCTGTACGTATATATCAGAATTGAATTCAGTTCCTGGTCATGGCTAGGTAAATGAGCAATGACTGTAGAAAGAACAGAGTAGGAAGATGGGAAAAAAGGAACGGAAGGAGAAATGGAAAAAGTGAAATGTACATTTCTGGAACATTCCTCAAATTTGTCAGGCACTGTGCTAGTCATTTTCACACACTATCATTTAATTCTCACAGCACTCTTGAAATATACATGCTATTAAAATCCCAGCAATATTAATAAAAAAGGTGAGAAGTTATTTTCTTGGCAGGTGAGAAGGAGTGAGCAAGGAGAAGGAGAAAGAAGGACAGAGAGGCGGCGGGAGGAGGGAGACACAAAGCTGGCCTCATTTCACCATCTTTCATTTGGACTTGGGGAACCTGCTTTATTTCATTTTTCCTAGCCTTGCACCCACGTTACTCATCTAGTCTAATTGTTCAGTTAATTGGATTTTATCAAAGAAGAACTAAGCAAAAGGATTAGGCTCAATTCACAGCTCTCCAGCACATCCACTTGCAGGGCCTCACTTCTGTGGGGAGCTATTTTTTCTGCAGTCCTGGGGTGGAGCCCAGGGCCTAGTGCATGCTGGGCAAGTCCTTTACCACTAAGCAGCAGGCCCAGCCCTCAGGGAGCTGCTTTTTTACCCTTCTATTCTAGTTCCAGAGCATTATCTTCTTGAGCAATTCTTGCTTCCTAGAAACAATACATTTAATAGTGATGAGAAGTGGGATGTTCCTCACATTGTCCTGTATAATTACACTTTTCAGCTTGTGGTATAGAAATCCAGAACCATGTTTCCCACCTTCAAGTCTGATTTAGGCAAAAAGAAAACCATCTTGCGTTCATTTGGAAGTCATACATGTCATTTCAGAATTTCTGTTTAAGTCTTTTCTTGGTGGGGAAAAATGGAATCCAAGCTAAAATGATAAAGCATAGTTCAGTGTTGCTAAGTGCAATTTCAGTGCAATTCACATATTATAATTTATAATTCTGGGTCCTAGGAGCCAAAGCCCCTTTAGACCATCCCTTTAATCCAGGCCTATCATTTGGAGATCTCATGGCTCCCTTCTTTGTAAACACCATCTGCTGCTAGATAGTGGAACTGAGATCTTCAGCTAATGACCTGCTTGCTTTCAGATACGCGGCATCCAGGGGGTAGTTCTTAGGGTCTCATCAGATGAGTGACATCTTTTAGAACAGAATTGATGAAGCTTCTTGGCAGTAGAAGGGTGGGGAAGGCAAGTGAGATAAGTTTGGCAAGCGTGGATAAAAAGACGGGGTTGTGATGCTTTGCTGAAAGCTTGCTAGAATCTGGTGAAGCTGGGGGGGTGATTGTTCAAAAAAGAGTCAGAGAGTTAAAGAATTCATGATTATGAAAATGATGGCGTTACATAAACGTGGAAGAATATGGCTGTAAACACCTAATTACTGCAAAATATGCTGCATTAGATCAGTCACTTGGTGACAACTATGCCTCTGTCATAAAGAAGCCAGTGGTTTTGTGAGGAGGAAAAAAAACATGTATATGTATTTGCATGTCATGGTAAATGTTTATGACAAAGCTAACAATACATCCTTACAAGACAGAGCTGAGCCACATACTGCACAAAGCACAACAAACAAACAAAGTTCATGGGACCGAGGTGACAGGCAGAGTCTGAGAAACAGGGCCAAACCAAGCACTCTCTTCAGTCCCTTTGGTGCCTCCGCAGTCATCGTTCCGGAAGTGCACAGAACAGTTTGAGAGATTAGATCATGTTTGAGGGTTTTCTTTTCCCCACTGCTTCTGTGTAAAGGATGTTGTGTTTGGGTATCTGAGAGAAACCTTAGAGGGGAAGCAACATGAACTGTTCCCACCTGAGTTAAGGACTCAGTTCTCTTGCTTGGAACTCAATCAGAGTGAAGCCAAGCATTCTGCATTCTGCAAGTTTTATTACAAGCTGTGGCCCATGGGGGCAGCCTTGGCTCCACAGTGGCAAGGAGTCCATATTCAGTTAGAAACACCTGTTCGCGAAGTTTCAGGACCATTGTTGATTAGGTTGCCCAATTCTAGATGTAATGAGGCAGAATCAGGTAGGGGCATGAATGGCATCTATTTACACACACGCAGGGCTCTACTGTTTTCCAGGACAATCATTTCCCCACATTTCCTGGAGGAACTACTGGAATCACAAATCACAATTTGCGGTTTGCCCTGGGTAATGAGTCATTGGATAGAATTTCATTTGGTAGATTTAAAGGGAGTTAGTGTTGATCTATGAAGCCAGATGATTTAAGAAATGGAAGCAGTAACAAGTAAATTGCTTTTCTCTCGTACTGCAAAATGCTTTCTACGCGTTTTTGGCTTTTCTTTTTAAAATGGATTTATAATACCATTTCTCTTTACCTCATGGCTCAAGTAAACCTCTTTGCTCTGATGAATCCTAAATGCTTCTTCATTTCCCACAAACTGATTGTCCAAAGGAGTTTTTAGTATCTTGTTTGAGTCTGTGGCAGCTAGATTTTTTAATAGTTCTATAGGAAATACAAATGAATACACACTGCCTTTTTAAAAGCTTTATTTCTCCTGATTTCTCTCCTGGAAAAACTGTGTTACACCATATTAAAATTCCTTGGCCTTTTAATCAAGGCTTGCCACAAAACTCACTTGCCATTATTTGTTTTTTCATCTGGAAAGAGGGAAGTGTTAGGGTGTGCCATGCACTGTGATGCTTGTAAGGGGAAATACAGAAAGAATAAGCCCAGCTGCTTCCTTTAAGCAACTCATGGGCCACTGGGCAAGGCAAATTCACAAGTGGACATTTCTTGAAGATACGTCCACATTCAACCTGCACCAAAGTGTGTATACAGTGCTGTGGGAGGGGAGGAAGGCTGTCCCCTGTCTCAGAAAGCAGGGTGCCTTTGCAGAAACTGTGAGGGACAGTTCTGTGCGTGGGCAGTGAAGAGACCAGCGACGTCCAAGGTGAGCTTGTTTTGTATTCTTAAATTCTCTTTCTAGCCTTCCCACTGGGGACACATGCCCTCTCTCCCAGCAATCTTAAGGGCCCTGTTGCCAGCACTCTTGAGAGTCTCTCATTGTTAGGGACAAGTAGCCAGTTGACATGAAGATCTTTGAATAAACCATTTTTGCTCCACAAAAACACACACAACTTAGTCTGCAGTTCCCTGAGGGCCCAGACTATGGGATTCAAAATCTGTAACCCCAGAACCCAGCACAGAGCGTTGCAGTTGGTTGATGCTCAGTAAATGCTTCAAGCTACTGCAACAAAAATGTGCCTGGGAGTCTGAAAGAGGGGACAGATGACTGTACATAGAGGATTCTGGAGATGTGCCCAAGAATGCGTAGGAATTCATCAATTCAGGGGACCCCATATGTGTCCAAGTTTTTGCCTCCAGAACATGTGAGGTATTGAAGCAGGAAAAGCACACTGTTTAGATTTCTTATCAATCTGGTCATCTACGCTGCAGGAGCCACTTGGTGGGCCTGGGGCTTGGTGACTACAAAGAGACACATAAGCGTATGAGAATTACGTTTGTACCGCCACACTTCAGAGGAAGATACTGAGAGGAGGAGTAGTCACCTGGTATTGTTTAAGTAAGCAGCTGCCACTGTGGTTATTACTGAGTAGGGGTCAGAGACAGAGTCCGGGGCTCCGCAGGTCGTGTTGTGTGTAATTGCTGCTCTGTCCTCCTTCTGTTACACCACTCATCCATGCAGCTTTACGTCTCGTATGTGTTTTCCACCGTGGTGGCCTTTGTAAGACATAAGGTGAACAAACTGCTTATTAAGGTAAGACAATGGAGGCCCCATTTTAAAAAGGTTAAGATGTACTCAAAAGTGTCAGCACATCCTGGGAATCATTAACAGTGTACGGAATGCACAGCCTGGTATTTTCCAAAGGCCACACTAACCTTTTCAAGCATGGAACAGGCTAAAAGGAATGGATTTCCTCACCATTTGATGAGAGAAGAAATCTTTTAAATGCTTATTTTTATTTGCTTGCTGAGAATCATCTCTGTGGAGCTCAATAGAGGGAAATGAATCCTGAACATTTTAGCAACTCACTTAAAATACCATTTGAAAGCACTTGAGTTATTAAAAGTGGAAAACAAAGGACTAGGAGTCCTCTGGCGCTAATAATACTAGAGAGAAAGGAGAACCACCTATGTCCTCCTATTTGCCAAAAAGGGGTTTGAATTTAAATGCTTCATTGTTAAGAAGGAAAGCTTAAGTTTTGCCAAAACCTTCTTTTTTCTTTAAGTACACCCACTTTTCCATGTAATTGGCTCAACACTGCCATTTGCATAATTGGCATATTTTTC
>PVLD010021702.1:0-30855 GCA_004027595.1 Dinomys branickii
GAAGAAAAACATCAAATAAATAACATGACTAGAATAAGCCAACATATAACCATGAAAACCATTAATGTAAATGGCCTCAACTCAAAAGTCAAAAGGAAAAGATTGGAAGAGTGCATTAAGGAACACAATCCAACGATATGCTGTATACAGGAAACACATTTTACTCAAAAGGAAATCCACAGGCTGAAAGTTAAAGGATGGAAAACAACTTTCCATGCAACAGGTCCCCAGAAAAAAGCAGGGGTAGCTATTATGTTTGCAGACAAGGTAAACTTCAAACCAAAAACAATCAAAAGAGATAAAGAAGGCCATTACATACTAGTTAGGGGAAAGCTGCAAGAGGAAGAACTAACAATCCTAAATATTTATGCAACAAACCATGGAGCACCTAACTTTACAACTCAAGTCTTAACAAACGTGAAAAATCAACTAACTAATAACACTATTTTAATGGGGGACCTAAACACCACTCTGACGCAAAGAGACAGGTCAACTGGTCAGAAACTCAGCAACACTATTTTAATGGGGGACCTAAACACCCCTCTGACGCAAAGAGACAGGTCAACTGGACAGAAACTCAGCAAAGAAATAACAGACCTGAACCAAAACTGTGAACAAATGGACTTAGTAGATGTATACAGAGTGTTCCACCCCACAACATCAGAATACACATTTTTCTCAGCTGCACATGGGTCTTTCTCCACAATAGACCACATTCCAGTCCATAGAGCATATCTACCCAAATGCAAAAGAATTGAAGTTATCCCATGCATATTATCTGATCAGAGTGCACTGAAACTGGAAATTAATGACAAAGGGAACTCCAAAAACCGCATAAACACTTGGAAATTAGACAACAACCTCCTGAGTAACCAGTGGGTCACAGAAGAAGTTAAAGAAGAAATTAAAAAATACCTACAAATAAATGAAAATGCAAGTACAACCTATCGGAATCTGTGGGATGCAATGAAGGCAGTCCTCAGAGGGAAATTTATAGCAATGAACTCATATATAAAGAAAATAGAAAGACAGCAAATAAATAGGCTAATGCTAACTCTTAGAAAAAGAGCAACAAACCAAACCAAAACCCCGAAGAAGGGAGGAGATTATAAAACTCAGGGCAGAAATTAATGCAATTGAGATGAAGAAAACTCTACAAAAAATAAGTGAATCAAAGAGTTGGTTCTTCGAAAGAATAAATAAAATTGACAAACCCCTAGCCAACCTTATCAAAAAAAGAAGGGAAAGAACTCAAATTCATGCAATAAGGAATGAAGAGGATGAAACCACCATAGATCCCACAGAAATCCAAGAGATCATTAATACCTACTTTCAAAATCTTTACTCCCATAGGATAGAAAATTCAGAAGAAATGGACAGATTCCTGGAAACATACAAATTACCAAAATTGAGTCAGGAAGACTCAAAAATCCTGAACAACCCAATATCAATTAATGAGATTGAAGATGTCATAAAAAAAACTTACCAACTAAGAAAAGCCCAGTCCCTGATGGATTCACAGCAGAATTCTATAAAACATTCAGAGAAGATCTAATACCAACACTCCTCAAACTCTTCAATGAAATCAAAAAGGAAGCAACTCTCCATAACATGTTTCGGGAGGCAAGTATCATACTGATGCCAAAACCAAAGAAGGACCCAACCAAGAAAGAGAGCTACAGGCCAATCTCGTTAATGAACATAGATGCAAAGATACTCAACAAAATACTTGCAAATAGATTACAGTGAATCATAAGGAAAATTATAAACCACGACCAGGTAGGATTTATTCCAGAAATGCAGGAATGGTTCAATATTTGCAAATCAATTAATGTAATTCCTCATATCAACACAGACAAAGACAAAAACCACATGATCATCTCAATACATGCAGGAATGGCTTTCGACAAACTCCAACATGCATTCATGTTAAAAACCTTAGAAAAAATAGGAATTGATGGTCTCTCCCTCAATCTGATCAAAGCCGTCTATGACAAACCAACAGCCAACATCATACTAAATGGACAAAAACTGAAAACTTTCACTTTAAAGTCAGGAACAAGACAAGGATGTCCATTGTCACCACTCCTATTCAACATAGTTCTGGAAGCACTAGCCAGAGCAATCAGACAAGAGAGAGAAATAAAAGGAATAAGGATATTAAAGGAAGAAGTCAAACTACCACTATTTGCAGATGACATGATACTATACACGGAGGACCCCAAAAACTCCACAAGAAAACTCCTGGAATTAATTGACAAATTCTGCAGTGTAGCTGGATACAAAGTCAACACCCAAAAATCAATAACATTCCTATACACAAACAACAAATAGACTGAGAGAGAAATTGAGGAAATCATACCCTTTACAATAGCATCCCAGAGACTAAAATACTTAGGAATCAATCTAACAAAGAATGTGAAAGATTTATTCAGTGAAAACTACAGTACTCTGAAAAAAGAGATCGAAGAGGATTTCAATAAATGGAAAAACATACCCTGCTCATGGTTAGGAAGAACTAACATTGTGAAAATGGCCATACTACCAAAACTGTTGTACAGATTCAATGCAAGTCCCATTAAACTACCGTTAGCATACCTCACAGATCTAGAGAAAATATACCTTAATTTCATCTGGAACCAGAAGAGACCCAGAATAGGAAAAGCAATCATAGGCAAGAAGGACAAGTCTGGTGGAATCACAATCCCTGACCTGAAATTATACTACAAAGCTACTGTAATAAAATCAACCTGGTACTGGCTAAAAAACAGAACTGAGGATCAATGGAACAGACTGGAAGATGCAACCATAACGAAAAACACACTCATCTACCTAATATTTGACAAAGGAGCCAACCAAACTCACTGGAAAAAGGATGACCTGTTTGATACATGGTGCTGGAAAAACTGTCTTGCCTCTTGCCGAAAACTGAACATAGACCTAAGTCTATCACCATGCACCAAACTCAGGTCAAAATGGATCACAGATCTCAATATCAAAACAGAACCTCTAAATCTATTGGAAGAGAAAGTAAGTAAAAATCTTGAAGACATAGGAGTAGGCAGAGAGTTCATGAACAAAAATGAAACAGCAAGGGAAACACTTCAAAGAATCAATAACTGAGACCTCATCCTACTGAAAAGTTTTTGTACATATAAAGAAATCACCAACAAAGTAAAAAGAAAACCCCCAAAATTGGGAAAAAAATCCTAGCTAGCTGTCCCTCAGACAAAGGTCTTCTATCTAGAACATACAAAGAATTAAAAAACATGTACCTATGCAAATTCAAAGACCCAATCGAGAAATGGGCATCTGAGATGAATACACAATTCTCAGATAAAGAAATACAAATGGCAAATAAATATATGAGAAAATGCTCCACATCCTTAGTCATTCGAGAAATGCAAATAAAAACAACATCGAGATTTCATCTCACCCCAGTAAGACTGGCCAGTATGAAAATTCATCCAATACAAATGCTGGCGAGGCGGTGGAGAAATAGGGACTCTATTACACTGCTGGTGGGAATGCAGACTGATGCAACCACTGTAGAGAGCAGTTTGGAGATTTCTCAGCAAACTAGGTGTAGAGGTTCCATTCAAACCAGCTATTCCCCTTTTGGGTATTTTCCCAGAAGATCTGAAAGCATCATATCACTCTGATATATGTGCACCCATGTTTATAGCAGCGGAATTTGTAATAGCTAAATTGTGGAAGCAACCCAAATGTCCATCCACAGAAGACTGGATTTAAAAACTGTGGCATTTTTATACAATGGAATATTATTCAGTTATAAAGAAAGACAGTTTTCGGGACTTTGTAGGCAAATGGTCAAAATTAGACAACATACTCATAAGTGAAATAAATCAAGGTACATGTGCAGGCAATGTATTGTGTCACTGGTGTAAGAACCTGGGGGTGGAAACATAAATTGAGTTATGAAGGAAATCTGTTCAAAAGTAAAGAACAGATGGGACGAGGGAAAGGAGAAAAGAATGAGGCAAAAATTTATGTATGTATGTATGTAAGTATCTATGTATATACATATGCGCAGGATGGCTAACATGGTTCTACTATTGACTTATGTGATTGAATGGTAAGGAATAGTTGATGACTGTTTGATCAATCTTGTATGTCTTTATGTGTTCTCCGGTGCATACATTTTGAAGATATCAATATCAAATGCAACAAATATTGTTGGTTTTCTGTTGCTTTGTCTATAATTCAATTATGATTATAAGTTTATTGAGCAACTTTGTGTCTCTTTGTTAATGCTTTTCATTTTTGTTTTTTTTTTCTTTCTTTTTCTGTTGTAGTTGATGTAGTTCTTTTTGCTTTCACACTATAAAAAGAAGTTGTACTACTGACTTAGGTCACTTTATTGTAAGGAATAGTTGATGATTAATTGTCTGATCAATTTTGCATGTCTATACCTATTTTCCTGAATATACAATTAGAAGTTATCAATATGTAATGCAACAACCATTGATGATTCCCTGTCACCCTATCCGTAACTCAGATTCGATTGTACTCTTCTTATGCTACTTTGTGTATGTTTGTTAATATCTTTTTTTTTATTATACTTTTAAAATAAAAAAAAAATAAAAGAGAAACACCCCAGTGGAAAAGTCTGCTCTGCTCGGAGGCAGGATTTCCGTGAAATGAGCGAGCCACCGCTGGGGAAGATTGCGAGCATTCCCAGCAGGCTGTGGCCAGAACTGCTAGCGGTCAGCTGGGGAAGCAGTGGCCTGTGACTCTCTCCTGACAGGCTGTGTGCCCCCTCTCCTCTGCCTGCCTGTCTGCCCGGATCCCCGTTGGGATGTGGTCCTCGTCCCTTATGTTGTCTTCCTTCATTTTAGTTCAGTTTTCTTGCCTATTTCTATCCTGTAATGGGGAGAATAATCGCAAACCTTTAATAACATCTGCTAAGAAATTTAATATCATTTTCCTGCCTCTCCCCTTCTTAAATTATCTCCTAACCTCTTATTTAACTAGGTCATGGACTTGCTCCTCAATGGACTGTTTAATATTTTTCTCAAACATAATTTGTCCAAATGAGAAAATTTCACCCCAGTGTTACAGTTTGAGTGTGGGCAGGAGAACTGTCCCCCTCCCTCTCCCTCCTTGCTTTGCTACGTTCTGCCAACCACCTAGTCTTGGAGTGAGTAGGAATTGAAACCTCTGCAAGCTGCGAGCTAGATAGACCTTTCTTCCTTTAACTCTGGGCATTGGCTATTTTGTCTCAGTAGTGAGAGAAAGTAACTAAGATGCCCACCTACATACCTGACATTTCCTTTTATCATTTCTGTCTCAGAGAAGGGCCCCAAACGCCTGATTGCTGAGCTACAGACATAGAATCCATTTTTAATCTTAATGCATCCAACTCAGTGTTGCATCCACAGTACCTGGGTTTGTCCCCTGAAATACAGCACGCTTACTGATTCCTGCTTCCGCAGGCAGCGGTCAGTCCACGCCCCCTCCCACCACGTTTGCTCCACACAGCTTGCTCGCCCACGAAACCATCGCCATCCCCGGCAGAGGAGTGTGCCGTGGAGGTATGGAGCATCTCACTCAACCTTCCCAAAACACACCCCATCTTTGCTTCGGCTTCCTCCGCCCAGACACCGCCCGCGACCCTTCCCACGCTGAGACCTGCCCTCTTCCGAGGTGGCCCTGCACTTTATATCCTGAAATATGAGCAAGTCGCTGCCACCAGCGAGGTCTGCAACTCCGAGATTCGCTGAAGTGACCCTGGCAGGTCCTCCTTGTCCTCACGCAGAGCCAGCCCCTTCCCGGCACATCTACCGACTCATTTCCACATCGCCGTCCACTGTATTTTACTTGCAGCATGAATCTGTACGTGATAGCTTTACCATTTCTTCTTCCTTCTCCACTGCAGGCAGCTGGTAAACCTCATGGACTCAAGAAGCTTTTCAGTTTTGATGCAAGATTTAATCACCAAGCCAAAGCAGAAAACTCACTTGACACTTGGTAAATGAACGAGTAGATAAAAAGTTCTAATATCCATGTAGAATTTTTCAAAAGTATTTTTGTTGTTGTTATCTAATTAGGACAATGAAAGTGAAATAAACATTCTTGCTCATGCTGATAACCATCTTATCAAGAATTCTAAAATATATAATTAAAATGAAATACCTAGTATGCTATTGAATGTGATGGTTACAAATTTCAACAGGTCAAAATGAAATAAATCCCATCACTCACTGTCCTTTCTACACTGGCCAAAAACCTTGGCTTTATTCAGCCTTCCCGGCCTTCTGGGATGTATGTGAGGCGCCTCATGGTCTGCGTCAGCAATGGTCAGCAACACTCACACTGAGAGGTTCTTCCCGTGAGTGTCAGGACTTATGCTTTCCTACATGATTCACACAAAGAAAACTAGAGCCAGTAGTCAGTGATGAATTCTGTTCAAATATTGACAGATCGGTAATGCATAACTGTGATTAAATAGCTGAGATTCTGCAAAGTTCTAACACGAGCAAGAGTTCCTAACTTTGCTTTATTTCTTTAGCTTTCTCAAAGTCACCCTTCTTAGAGCCCCCTTCACCTCTTTGTTCCTGAGGGTGTAGATGAGGGGGTTCAGGAGTGGGGAGACGATGTTATAGAAGAGTGTGAGGAACTTGCCCCGGTCCTGGGAGGCGCTGTTTCCTGGCTGCATGTACATGTAGATGATGTTTCCATAGAACAGCGACACCACCGTGAGATGGGAGCCACAGGTGCTGAAGGCCTTTTGCCTCCCTGACCCTGAGCGCATTCACATCACAGCCCACACAATGCGGCCATAGGAGAAAAGGATCAACACCAAGGGGGACACCACAATGCCCACCGCCAGGACAAACACAGTGCCTTCAATGAGCACCGTGTTCACGCAGGCCATGCGGATCAGGGCTGGCATCTCACACAGGTAGTGGTCCACATGGCGGTGCCCACAGTGTGGCAGAAGTAGGGTCACTGGAGACATGGCCAGGGAGTTGGCCACCCCACAGCCCCAGGCCACCAACACCAAGCCCAGGCAGAGCTTGGAACCCATGATCACCATGTAGTACAGGGGCTTGCAGATGGCCACCAGGCGGTCGTAGGCCATGATGGCCAGGAGCAGGCACTCTACACCACCCAGAGCCTGCAACAGGAAGAGCTGGAGGGCATAGCCCATGGAGCTAATGGTCTTGTCTGGGCCATGCAGGTTGTAGAGCAGCTGAGGGATGGAGCTGGTGGTGAAACTGAGGTCCAGGAAGGACAGGTGGGTGAGAAAGTAGTACATGGGCGTGTGGAGGTGGGGGTCCAGCCGAGACACCAGGATGATGGTGATGTTGCCCACCAAGGTCAGGAGATAGGCTACCAGAATGACCATGAAGAGGATGCTCTCCAGGTGGGGGCGAGCAGGGAAGCCCACCAGGATGAAGTTTCCTTGGGAGCTGTCATTGGGTCCAACCATCTCTAGTGCCCCTACGGAAAACATCAGTAGTACTAGTGACAGCTCAGATTATAGAAGCAATTAATTACTATTAGTCAGAAACTTTCCCCATGTGTGTGTGGTGTGTGTGTGTGTGTGTGTGTGTGTGTGTGTGTGTGTGTGCGCATCCACATGTGCACCTGTGCACATGCTGGAGACTGAACCTAAGACCTTCACACAGAACAACATCTCTAGCTTCCCCCTACCCTTTTAAATTTTGAGCGCACCTGTGCACATGCTGGAGACTGAACCTAAGACTTTCACACAGAACAGCATCTCTAGCTTCCCCCTATCCTTTTAAATTTTGAGCCAAGTCTCACTCAGTCGGGAAGTTGCCCAGGCAGAACTTGTCCTTGAGCTCCTCCATCCTCGGTATCACAGAGTGCAAGGATTGCGGCAGCCATCAGCACGGCAGACCTTTCTAAGCATCTTACAGGGTTTTTTTTTTTTTTTTCTCATTTAACCCCAACAGTAATGGCAGGGACTGGCAATTCGGTATAATAATGAATCCCCCCAGTCTATTAAAAAGGACACTGAAGTACATTTGTTAGGCACATTGTCATGTGTAGGAAGAGGTAGTGTTTGGAATCCAGGAGATGTGGTCAAACTCTTCACCCTGAACACTGCTGTTCTGGCTCCAATTCAAATGGAGCAAGAGAGAAATCCTGCCATGACACACCCCTGTCTCTTCTGGAGACCCCAGTTCCTGTTTCCCATTAAAACATCAAAAACACAAAATTCAGTTGCAAAATAATCAATGAATATGGTATTTAGAAAATTTGAAATACTTTTGACCCTTCAACACTGAAGATCTGGCTCCCATGGGTCAACTTGTATATGGATTTCTTTTCAATAAGTATACTGGCAAATGTTGTGAAAATTTGCCACTATTTGATAAAACTCAAGGATAAACCATTTAGCCTACAAATAGCCAAAACTCAGAAAAAATTAGGTATCTCATGAATGTGTACAATATATATAGTTAATAGCAATGGTATGGTAAACCATGAAATCACACAAATTAGGAAAAGTTATCATTTAGCTGAGCATGGTGGTCAAGTCCTGTAATCACAGTATTCCAGGGGCCTAAGTAGAAGAATCACAAGTCTGAGTGCAGGCTGGGCAATAGGGAGATCCTGTCTCAGACTAAAACAATAAAAAAAACCTGGGGATGTAGCTCAGTGCAAAGGCTTTTGGTGCAATATGCACACACACACACACGCACGCAACACACACACACTTTATCCAAATTTATACACAGAAATATATGACCAAAATGTACCGTCTGCAGTAGAGAGAAATGTAAACAAATGTGAAGCTGAAGTGTGAAATCATAACTATAGAATTTACTAGGGAATATACTATACTGGGAAGATAAGTTGATACCACCTTTGTCTCCTATTGCTATAATCTTATTTTTAAAGCATCTGTTCACAATACCCTGGGATGTTAATTATCTGAAATGAATGCTTTATCTTTGGAATACATTTAGTATCAAAGTAAAAAGTGATTTCTGCCAGTTCTTGGATATTTTTCACTATGTATAAAGCACCCAACACACATAAGGCATGCTAGAGATTTTCATGTCAGCCATAAGGCTAGCACACAGGAGCAGGATACTAGCAGTTAAGTTCTGGGGGAGTCTAAAGTATCCCCAGATTTTCAGCAGTGGTGTGTACCACACTCACCATCACAGGGCTCAGTAGTCCATTGTACCTGCATAATACTCCATCCCATATGCGCATCTCTTTTGTGATTAATATAAATCATCTCAGTAAATAGTGTGTGCAACTACACAATGTTACTACAGGAACACAGGTAAACTCTCTCCTTTTAGCTGGGCAGAGTGGCAAGTGCCTGTAATCTCAGTGCTTCAGGAGAGCGAAGCAGGAGCATTACAGGTGCAAGCCCAGCCTAGGCAACTAGCAAAATCCTGTCTCAAAATAAACTAAACAAGTAAAGTTGTATTTCAGTGCAAAGGTCCATGGTTCAATCCCTACTACATTAAAAAATAGCTCCTCTTTTTCTCTCTTTCAATTGGGTCAGGAAATGAAGAAATACAGTATTTCATTAGGAAAATTACTGCTCAAGGAAAAAAATTACAAAATTTTGTAATAGATTATACACTTTTAGTTGAATAATGGACACAAGTGAATAAACCACCCTCAAACTCCAGTTACTAATGTGCATCACATTCGAAGCAGCCTGTTTGGTGGGATGGACCACAAGTCTTGCAGACACATTTACAATAAAACCGGCCATACCGCTGCACCTCCCTTTTGTGTGTAATCAACATGACAAAATTATGGGGTCTGGGAATCTCATGTATATTTCAAAATTTTCTCACATAAAAGGGTAATAATTAAATCTGCTTACTTATTTTACAGAAATCTTTTAAGACTTTTAAAAATCTGTACGATGTAAATATATGAAATATATAAACATTTATAAAGATGAAAGTTTCCATTTTGTGAAATAATGTTGATGTAGCATGCAGAGAATAGGAAAATAAGCCCATAAAAAGAAAAAAATCCTATGAGAAAAAGCCACAATTACAATGTATAAACATATTTTTTAAATGTAATACTTAAAACATAACTGATGAGATATTTGTGGCACACGTAGAGAGTGTAGCCCTGTACTATGTCCCTTATGCCAAAATAAACCACATTTTCATAACTGAAACATTTAAAAATGACTATGATAAGAAGACATGCTAAGATCGTTTTTCTTTCTCTTTTTTCTTGACCATCATGGATTTAAGATTTCTCAAGACAAATTTCATTTCTCAAAAACTGTGAAGTGAAATGTGAAAGAAAAATTTGATGGTACATTGAAAGAATCTGCACACTAAAACAACACTACTAAAAAATCTAAAACTAATGACAATAATAAAATTTCAACTAGGCTACTAAAGGGCTACCTATTTTTACTTTGCAAAAAAGCAGAGAAAGAAAAATCTTTAAATTTGAACATCAGAAATGATATGAATGAGTAGTTTTAGATTTATATGTAAAACTATTTACATATCAATAGTAAGTTCTCACTGATGTGCAGATGTGAAAAGTAAGCAGAGATTTGGCATCTAGAAGTGTGACCCTGGCGGTCCGAGGCTTGGCGATTCACACAGAGTTTCACAGAGTGGGGAATGCTTCCACGACCAAGACCCACGACGGCGCTACCCATCTGTTTTGGGTTTTTTTGCCTCAACCTGCTATCCATCTTTGGGGCAATCTGTGAAAAGCGTCACTGAGGTGGCCAGAAGAAATAAAGAGAGGAAGAAAGGCGACAAGAAACACCGTGACCAAAATGTGCTCTCAGGAAGGCTGTGCCTGCAGCACACAGAGTCCACACCAGGGCCCAGGTCACTTTCTTTTTCTGTTCTTCTGGGCCCGTCGCACCACAGTGCCCGAAAGCATGCTCAGTCCTTAAGTGCTGGATTCACAGAGTAAGGACCAAACACCCTACCTTCAGACACCAGAGTAGAATAGAGTCCAAGGGATGATTTTAAGCAAAACATCTTAGATCAGCCATCTAGGATCAAGGTCTGGTCCTGCCCCACCCCTGTGCACAGGCCCGTGTCCCCCTGAGGGTGCCTCTCCTGTGAACCAAGCCCTAAACGTCACGCGTGCTGGGCAGTGGGTCCTCGCCACTCTCTCTGATGTCTGTCTGCCCACAGAGTCACCTGTCTTCAAAGGGAAAAGACATCTGGGACTGCTTACTTCTAGAGAGTGAGAGGGCAGCGATGGGAGACCTTCAGTTTTTCAGGACCGTTTATAATAAATGATTATGAACTCGGTGTGTGTGTGTGTGTGTGTGTGTGTGTGTGTGTGTGTGTGTGTAAATGTACTAGCTGGTGTTTAGGACATGTCATCACATCATTTCTTTCTAGTGCAAGGCGTCAGCTTTGTTATTCTCCTTTTCAGAGACTGTCACCCCATCCCCAGGAGAAATTTTGTTTTGTAAAATTCAACACACTGGAAAAAGAGGAAATATGAGGCAAAAGAAAACCAAAACAGATTCCCATCACCACTGTCATAGCTTAGCGTGTGGACACCCATCAGGGCACACGTTCGTGGTGTTAAACCCCAGAATTTCTAACTCAAGACCAGAATGACCAGAGCGAGCTACAGTCCAGTCCAAGTAGGGGGGAGGGCTGCCGTCGGAGATCTCCCTCTGGCTCTGCCCTCTCAGCTGTAAGATGCTGTAAGTTGAGGCAGGGTTTTTCAGGGAGGCTTGAGACTAGAGAAAGACTCACCAAGGCTGACACCCCACGTCCTGTGAGTTCTGCAGCAAGAGTCTGCGTCCTTACTTCTCTTTAAAAAGACAATTTTCCCCATCTTTCAGGTATGAAAAATATGGGTTTGCCCTGGTAGCCAAAGGTCTTTCTTATCAAAACCTCTGCTGTTTTAAAGAACATATTAGCTCAAATTTGATTCTACTGAGCTTAAGTGTTGCTTTTTATGGGAGACAAAAGCCATCTTTAAAAGACAGGGTACTGCTCTTGGTCCTCATCCTCCTCAAGTTGCAGAGAGCTCGGGGCTCTCTCTTTGCAGAGCCTCCCAGGGCCCAGCGCTCTTTCTGCCCCCACTGTGGACACTCAACCCTTCCACAGCCCCCACAGCTACTCTGGGCTGAGCAGGATCTGGTGTTGCACCTGGGAAGGCTTCCTGCCTCTTCTGCGGACACAGCACTGTCACACATTCCTCTCCTGCTGAGAGGAGATGCTCTGCCAAGGGTGCACCCTTGTGTCCTTTCCATGTGGTCCAGCGGAGGAGGTGCTCATGTGCTATGACCTCCCTGTCCCATCTTCCCACCTGCAGGAGAGGTCCAGAGGTGCCTGAGGGAAGAGGATTTTGCAGGCAGGATGCTGCAGGGGGCTGAAGACAGCCGAGCAGGCAGCTCACCTGCAGGAAGGGGCTGTTTATCTGTGAGACCTTAACTCCACTCGTACGGTAGGGACTGCATGTCCAGACAGCGCCTCGGGGTGACAGCACCTGGCCCTGTGCGCAGAGGAGCAGACACGGGAGAGCCATCGCCCGTGCCCCCAGTCCCCAGAGAGGGATGCGCTGCCCTTCTAGAGGGTGGGGGTGCTCACAGGGGTCCAGTTTTTAACTTACTTTAAAATTGTTCAGATAAATATTAAAATTAGCTTATTTTTTAAGTTACAGTTTTATTTCAAATTAGTTTACAGCTATAGAGTTTAAAGAATTTAAAACTCAGAAAAAGCATGAAAATAATGACAACATGATAAGAGACGAATCTGTGAAAGGTGAAGGCCTGGGTCATCCCAGTCACACTCTGATGAGGTTCCTGGTACCCGACAACCTGCCTGCAATACCCTTTTGGTTTCATCCATCCATACAGATGTATGTGGTTCTATGTGTGAAAGGTGAAGGCCTGGGTCATCCCAGTCACACTCTGATGAGGTTCCTGGTACCCGACAACCTGCCTGTAATACCCTTTTGGTTGCATCCATCCATACAGATGTATGTAACATGCATATAACTTATATATGTATATATAACATTATACACACACACACACACACACACACACACACACACACACACACCGTAAAAGTTAGCATCTCACACTGTGCTTCCTCACTTCCACCTGTCAAATTCCAGTCTCTGCTCTGTCTGGCAGTGCCGCGGTCTCATGCAGACCACAGAACACTACCCGAGCTGGCCCTGTATCCAGGCTGCTTAGTTATTTACTAATTGAGGTGAGCAGTGCATATCTCTGCGATGAGCCCCTAGACCCAGTATCCTACTCACCACGTCCACCCGCATGGTGGTGGCCACCACAGAAAAGGAGAACAGGGAAGGTTTTGACCCAGCCAGGGGCTCAGCGAGGTCTGGCGGTGTCTTTGCCTCCTTGCTGCACAGCAGCCTGGCAGTGGCAGAGGTGGAGGAAACCGGGACCTCTCCGGGCTTCTGGCTGTTCTCTCTCGCGGCCTGCGGTATTTCAGCAGAGGTGCTGGTTGCAGCTGGGGTGATGCGCCCTCCTGCAGAGACTCTGGAGAGAAGGACGGGAATCAGGCTGAGCAGCACTGCCGAAGGAGCTCTTGGGATTCTGTGACACCACCCAGGTCATTAGCAGGTTCGCCGAGCCACGGGTGGCCATGCACGTCCCTCAGGTTCCCCAGTACGCCCAAAAGCCAGATGGAAATGAGCCCAGGACAATTTGTCCCTCAATGCAGACCGGACTTAGGTCCTCAGATCAACAATCACTGGTTTGAAAACACCTGACTTGCATGGACTATGTGCTTCCCTCTCTGATTCTTGGGGCAAATCTCAGCAAATGCAGGTCATGGCCCTATGATCTCCAGGAGGGGGAATTGTGTCCATAATTAAGAAGATCAAAAGAAACACTAATGATAAATATCACTCTTTGACTGTCCAAATAATAAGGCCACTAATATTTGAGAATTAAAACTACATTGAACATATGATCCAATTTTTTTGATACTTAGTTTACATTACTGTAGACATTAACCAGAATGTGGAATATTACATAGGAACAATAATATTTATTACCCTATGAAATTAAACATTTGCATGTATTGTTACTCAGGAAATGTTGCCCTTTATAATTTGCTGGCTTCTGGCATTGAAGTAATGTCAACATTGACTTACACAAAAACTGGCCAGATACAGTTAAAGAAAATAGAGTAATAATTTTAAGCATTTGTAAATATTCATTTACATTATCACTCATAAAGTCCCGCTCTAAAAATATGAATGTCATACGCACAGGCCCTGGTTCCTCATGTGGACACTGAATATGTGCTGGAGGCAAATGCAGATGTCCGTGTGGAACGCAGTGGACTGTGAGAAGTAATGTGTGTGCAGATCCGCTGACAGCATGAAGCCCTCTGCTCAGAAGAATCCTCTCTACTAATGGACTGTGCCTTGAATAATAAATCCGTATTTTACCCTAGTAACCCTTACTATTATTTAACTTGCATAAAACATACAAGATTTGATACATACAGCAGTTATCAGTTCTGTCAGCTGTGGCAGGATTACATTAACTAGTAAGTGTTGGATTTATTAAAGTGTTTACTGTGGAGAGAAATAAAACTTCAGTTCAGACATGTGATAATTACACACTAGTGTTCAGCATTCCACATCTACCTAGCAATTCATTTAATTTAGTGGCTATTATTTTTTTTTGTGGCTATTATTGACTAGATTTCCACATATTTCTCTGCCTTATGTAGTTCCAATTTATTTTCATCTTGATGTGCATAATTTGCCTACAAATACATAAAAGCAACATTCCCAATTTTATACCTATATTAAATGAGTTTATAAAATGATGCACGGAAATATGCCAAAATATTATTGAAAATTCTTTGCCAAAATAAATATCTGATCAAAATGGAAAACATGGTGCTTGATACACATTTCTGGAGTAATCCTGCAGAGTAGAGGTCACTATCAATGGTACCACACTCACCCTAAAACTGACACTGAGCTCTGTACCAGCAGCTGAGCACAATCACATCTCAGGGGACTTGTGTTGTGCTTGTTTTTCTCATCTGTGTTCCACTGAGTTCCACTCAAGCTCGGTTTGTGTTTTTGGTGCAGCAAAATCTCCATCCCCTGTGCTCACTTTACCCCAACAATTGCAAAGCATAAGAGAAAACATGGAGGAAGATAACTCTCTCAGGTCTTCTGTCTTCCCAAGTTTAAGCCTGCCCTGAGAAAGAAGAAAAGAAGGAAAGAAGGAAGGAAGGAAGGAGGAAGGAAGGGAAAGAACTTCCTGCTCACAATTCATATGGAAAAGCATCCTCTGGCTTCCGTGCACAGTCAGGATACCTCCTCACTCACATGACCACACACGTGGTTCACCCTGCTCCTTTTCATTCTGCTTCCATGCTAGTCAATAACTGCCATTCTATTCATACTGAATTGCAAAACTGAAACAAAATGTGTTTTCCTTCCACATTGCACAGTCACTAAAGTTGTGACCGCAGACTAAATGTCCATGTGCCATGAACTCCTGGGCCAGCAGAAGGGGCAGCTGGTACACCAAGCACACATGTGTCCCAGGGGAGGTCCAAACCACCACAAGGAAGCCTTCTCCTAATAGACGGGAGCTGTAAAATTCCATTTTGCGCCCATTGTATTTGCCAAGTAACAGGACAAGGGTGAAGGTCAGGGAGCCCAGCCAAGGAAGAGACACTAAGGGGGAACACGCAGCTGCCCTTAACCCATGGTTGAAAGCAAGTCTAAAACATAATGAAAACACTCTGATGATGTCATGGGGGAGCGTACACCAATTATGTCCTTAGTATTAAGGACAAAGGCAAAAGTGTGAAAATACAAATACCTAAATTAAGTCATTAAACAATACACAAAATATATCTGTGTGAATTATAGCATCTAACATTTCAAATATAGGGATGGAATGGAGTTCACCGAAATCATCCCGAAGCACACTTGTTCCTTTCCATCTGCAGGCCCAAAGGTGTGGCTCGGAGCCCTTGCTGGGAAAATACGACCTCTGAGCTACTTCCTCAGCTTTATTCCTATGAAACCAAAATCCAGTATTTATCTGATCAGTATAACCTGTTACAACGAGACAGCATATTCCTTCTAAGTCTCACAGGAACCGAAAAGCAACAACCAAAGAATAAAAAGGAGATTCTAAACGCGACACAGAGGCGACCACAGGAGGGGCTCATGACAGTAGAGAAGAGCAGGAATAGCATGCAGCAGACGCAGGGCAGCAGCAGGATGGCAGAAGCCAGTGCTCAGGTGTCAGTAACTACAGAGAACATCATAGAAACAAATCCTCTGTTACAGGGTACAGAATGAGCAAATGGGTTATAAACAAACCAGTCCTATGCTGTGTGGAGCAGAATCAGGACACAGAAAATATGATTTAAGTCACTGAAAATGATGTTCTGTGAACCTTAAATCCAAGAGATGAATTCCTCACCTGATTTCGCTGCCTGGCTGCTGTGAACTGTACTGCATTAATCACTTTGTCATCTCCCGGACAGAGTATCCTAAACCCACAAGGACAGGAGGAGAGGTAGATTTTGGTTCATGTTTCAGTCATATTTGGCTGGCTCAAAAAAGGATGGCAGAGGGCCCTGGAGGAGGAGAGACACTCAGCTCATGGTAACCGGGAAGCACAAAGAGGGGACCTGGAGAAGGAGGTAAATCTCTCCAGTCACACCCGCAGTATCCGTCTCTATGGACCAGACTTCATCTCGCACAAGTCAGCTGTGAGCCCCACAGCATAACCACCTTCCACCCATGAGCACACAGGCTATTGGGAGATATCTGGGTACAAACCATGATGGCCCCAGAGTGAGCACACAGGGGTCCTGTGTGTGCTGAGGTCATTTCCCCCAGGACCTACACCCACAAGGAATGCAGCTGGTCACAGGCAGCTGTATTTTTAGTATCTGCCTGTTTATCTGCCTATAAACATGTTCTTTTTATAGCGTGCTGACCTATGTTCTCAGCACTGCACAGGGCTCCTTTCCACTCACCACATGGGATATTAACACTGATGGAACCAGGACACGAATTGCTGCCACTGCCCCAATATCAGACACCTGGGATGTTCACCGTCTCATTTCACTTCCAAACAGCCAAATAAGGGAGCCTTGATATTTTAGAAATGTAGACAAAGAACATACAGGTTATATGCTTTGCTTTCTACCTGAAAGTGTAGGTCTCACACCAGGTAACATGGGCCCAGAGCCCTGGTCCTGACAGTGTAATTCCTCACCTCCTGTGAGGCCTTCCATTTCTTAGTCCAACTGTTGTCTACACAGTGAAGAGACATAAATGTTCAATTTATAAAGCAAAGCCAAATGAACCATGGGCTGTCTGTCTGACAGGCTAAACCAAATGGCTGTCTGTCATCACACTGAGAAATTAATTCAGGCAAGACAAATTCTGTGTTGTAATTCAGCCCATTCACCCTGTTATATCATATATCCTCACTGAAAAGGGTACACACAAAGTAAATATGTGGTTAGTCATAAACTAAAAGTTACAACTGGAGAAAACTGTGCAGCTATTAATTTAATGGAGGGGAGTAAGGAATTCCTGTTCTGTCTGTCATTAAATACATCACTTAAAGAATCACTTCACTGGGCTCCAGAGCCTCACTGACTGGAACACGTGGGGTGCGAGGTCCTGACAAGGGCAGGTTGTGGCCCTCAGAGCTCAGCTAGTATGAATAGTACTGTATCAATCATTTTGTCACTGACCTACTTTAGCTACTGTACACACCAACACTCTGGTTCTGTGAGGGAAACACATTCTTCTATGCCCGTGGCAGTGGGTCCAGTAAATTACACTCAGGACTGGCAAAGGAATACAGTAAGGTAGTGGACCTAAAATGTTTAATTAATGTCTTGGTTACCTTTTTCTCATTTCTGAGACAAAATACCCAACACCCTAAATGAAGGAAGGAAAGGTTTATTTAGCTTACACTTTGTGGAGGTTTCAGTCCATACTTAGCTTGTTCAGAGGCAGAGTGGCACATGGCAGAGGGCAAATGTTCATGGCAGCAGACCACAGCAAAAACAACCAGAGCAAGAGAGGAATGGCAGCAAAGCAGCCTCTTTTTTCTCCCTTACCTTATAAACAGCCTACCCCCACCCAGGGGGTGTGTAGTTCTCACACAGTCTCCATGCCCTCCTGTTCCACAGCCTCAGGATGTGTACAACGTAAGCACCTTGGCTTCCTGCTGAGTCACTCTACCAAACCTCTAGACTCCACAAGTTGACACAATGTATCAACCAAAACATTCCACCCCTTGTCAACTTGGCGACCGAACACATTTCTTTAAACCAGTTTCCAGAAATAAAGACATTATATTACATTAGAACCATAACAATTGATTATAGGTATTAGTAAATTATTAATAAATAGTAGCCACAATTTTTTCCTTCAGCTCAAAATCTGGCATATTTCCAAAAGGAGCCAGAAAGTAGATTTATACGATAAAACTACATGCATTCATCTAACACAGGGCTGGACAAAAAGCCAATCCCCAGCCTTGTGAGAAGCTTAAGTATACTCTTTCCAGAATTATGACAAGATAAACATAAATTTATGCACTACGAGCACAGATATAAAGTATTACTGGAAAGTAAAGGAACATATATTAAGCAGAAAAATTAGCATTTGTACACATGGATACATTTTAATATATTGTGGGCTTCCATTGCCAGTGCTGGAGCTTCACCCAGGACTCTGATGTTACTTACACTCAAATAGGTATAGAGATAGGTGTAGAAATACGTACTCAACAGGTCCTCAGGTAGGTACAGAGAACTGGCATCCACAATATAGAGAGTCAATAAATGAGACTGGGAGAAAAAAACTACAAATCAAAAGCTGATATTTCTTTATAAGTTAATTGAACAGTAAATATATGCAATCCTTTTTTTAAAAAACCTTTTTGTTTTGTTTTGTTTTGTTTTTTGTGGTACTGGGGATCGAACTCAGGACCTTGCGCTTGTTAGGCAAGCACTTATTCCACTGAGCTATATCCCCAGCACCTACAATCCTTGATTAAAATATTGATGAATTAATCCTAAAGATGACAGCACCAATGAAAATTGAAAGTATTCATCTTTATTGAGGAATGACTGAGTGATCTCATTGTGTCTCATAATTTATTAGCAAGAGTTTATTTCAACAGACTAGGAAGGGCGTGCTGTATTTTTCTCCCATTTATAGATGAGAACCCTTGCTCTTGGCCAAGTTACGTAGTTGTTGAGGTGAAAACCTGTCTAGGAACATGTATGATTAAAAGCAAGGACACTCAGCACCCACGTGCAAGTATTGGAAAGTCTGTGGATGCTCTCTGAACAAGGGAAGCATCCAGGCCCAGCTTCAGACTGAGGTCCCCAAAGCCCGCAGGGGACTTCCAGTGTGTGTGCATGGGTGAGCAGAGATAGGGACACGGTCTGCGGGTGTGCAAGTGCACTTGTGTATGAGTGTGCAGTGCTGGAATAGAGTGGGAAGCAAGAGATCAGTGAATACATCCATTTGCTTTTCCACTCTCTTCTACATCTACCTGTTCTAATTTTTCACTTAGATGCTTTCAACTTCTACAAGACTTTTAGCTTCCTCAAGGATACAGGAAAAAATTCCAGAATTTTTCTTCTATTCACACAGGAACATGTATATAGAATGTGACCCAAGACTCTCAATTTCTTTAAAAAAATTTACAGTAAGTGTGTGCAAAAACCAGGAGAAATCCTGATAAAAAAGAAAATATATTTAGATTCTTTTGTTATTGCAGATGGAAGCTAGGGACTCATGCATGCCTGACAAGTGATATTCCACTGAGCTGTGTACTGCCAGCACAATTGACATATTCCCTCTGTCTAAAATGTAAACTTCTACATTGAAATGTTTCTGGTGCTGATGACATATCTGAGTCATCTGGAATCTTAGTTTCTTCACAGATGTGTTTACTTCTCATGTGAGAAACCAGCCCTCCTCAAAGATCTGATCCTCAGACGAGAGCACCACTGTGCTTCCTGATTATCTACATAGAACGCAATAGCAGCTGAACACAGCTGCTCATAAACACACCAATTCCTTCTCCCAGGGATGTGCAGACATCTGAAGTCCTTCCTCGGCCTTTGACGCTTCTCACCGAGCTTTTCCCTCCCTCCCCCCACATCCAGTCTTTCATTGGTGCTAAGCTTTGTTCCTCTCCTAATGTCCACAGGACTCTTGCTCCGGTGGTGGCTTCTACCTCTCCTTGGCCTGGTGACTCTCTGCAAGCTCCCCTGTCTGAGGTAGCTGCTGTCTCTCCTCTTGTCACTGTGCACAGCTTTGTTGGTGACCAGTTTCTGTCTGCTCTATCCTTAAGGAGGTCTCCTCCGCGTGGGACCCAGCTGATGAGCTCCCCTGAAGCAGCCTGCTCCTCCCCACCCTGCATGGATTCCTCCTGCTCAGCAGGGCTGCTGTGAGGCCCACACTGTGTGTACCTGGGAGAGGAATCTCCCGGTGCTGGCCTTATGCATATATTAACTGCTTAATACATTACTGAGCAAAACTCAAATTAAAAGGGGTTGTTTTCAGCTAGGTCATCATGTTAAAACACAGTGGGGTCCGAATTTGGAAGCTCTGCAGATGAGCTGGTGAGTCCCTTGCTCAGTTATTAGTGCAGGTTTCCTCAGAGAGCGTCCTTCCCCACGGGTCTGGCTATCAATCAATATTGTGAGATTATCGGCTGTAACTGCTCAAAGTACTCAACTAGTTTTATACATTTTACATTTACATGTCTGGGTTAATGAGGAAATATCTTCCCTGAGATTTACATAATTAAGCAGTTAATGAAAATGCTTAGTTGAATTAAAATAAAAGCTCAAGGGGCTGGGGGTATAGCTCAGTGGCATAAGCGCTTGCCTGGCAAGCGCAAGGTCCTGAGTTCGATCCCCGGTACCGGAAAAAAAAAAAAAAAAAAAAAAAAAAAAAAAAAAAAAAAAAAAACAGAAAATAAAATAAAAGCTCAAGACCAGAAGCTTCCCCAGACTGTGAATTTCCAAATACATAACTAAGGTACAATCCCAGTTATACCTCACAATAACACCCGGTAGCACTCTGAACTAACTGCTTTTTGCAGGGCATTTCAAATTAGTTAGTGAAATAAAGCATTTAAAAATTTTTGACATAAATAGTAGACACACTGTAATGAAAGAATCACTCCAGTGAGTGAGAAAAAATCCACCCAAAAGAGTGACACCTGAGCCTGGGCAGGAAAGTGACACCGAGAGGCACAGGTAGCTTGAGCAGGCCTGGCAGTGTGAAGAGGTCCCAGCGCTCTGCTGCTGCCACGCCCCGCTCACAAGCGTGGACCAGGAGAGGGAAAGGAGCCGGCCGCGTTCACACCTTGGCTCTGTCGCTGACAGGTCATGTGACCCAGGGACATTTTGTTTACTCCCCTTTAAAAGGTCCTACAATAAAGTCATAGCCATGGGAAAATCTGTGAAATATTGGTGGATTTAGCACTGGATGAAGGAATATTTTCTATTTCTTAACTTTGGACATTATGTAATTTACCTAGATGCTAAATATTTGGGTAGATTTAGCTTCTTATGGACTGATTTTCATAGCACTGGAAAGGGCAGTTAAAAACATTCTTGCCTTGGGAACACAGATGTTGTGACATCTGTAGTCACTTTTGCATGAGTAAAGTCTGCTGGGCACAGTGCTTCTCAGATTTTACACAGCAAGTGTGTTTTTGACATCTTCCCTGGTAGATTTCAGGAACAGCTAAGGCGCTAATCTTCAATCACTGAGGAATTCCTAAAGCCACATTGTCTCTGCCAGTATTCATCATCCCAACAGTCTTCTCAGGGCCCCCAGGACCTCCTTGTTCCTCAGACTGTAGATGAACGGGTTCAGAATAGGCGTGATGACGGTATAAAAAATGGCCACCACCTTATCCTGGGCAGGGTCATGCAAGGAGTGCGGCCGAGTGTAGGTGGACAGAGTGGTTCCATAGAAGAGGCTCACCACAGTCAGGTGGGAGGAGCAAGTGGAAAGAGCTTTGGTCTGTCCGGTGCCTGAGCGCATACGGAACACAACAGTGAGCACCTGGGCATAGGAAGCTAGGATGGCCAGGAATGGCAGCAGCAGAATAAAAAGAACACTCAAGAGGATCGTGTACTCGTACTGGGAGGTGTCCTGACACACCAATGGCAGCAGAGAAGGAATTTCACAGAAAAAGTGGTTAACGAGCCGAGACCCACAGAAGGGGAGCTGGAAGACATACAGCGTGTGTATCAGGGAGTTGGCAGCACTGCTGGACCACGCACACGTCACCAGGCAGCAGCAGACCTTCCTGCTCATGAGGACAGGATAGCACAGAGGATGGCAGATGGCCACGTAGCGATCATAGGACATGAAGCCCAAGAGAATGGCTTCAGAACCACCGAGGCTCAGGAACACAAATGTCTGGATCTCACAGCCCCAGAAAGTAATGGTCTTGGTGTTGGTCAGGTAGTTTGTTGCCGCCTTGGGCACAGTGGTGGAGATGTACATCATGTCAATGAGGGAGAGCTGACTGAGCAGGAAGTACATGGGCGTGTGGAGCTGCTGTCCACTCGGATGAGGTGGACCAGGGTGACGTTCCCCAGCAGAGCCACCCAGAAGAGAGTGACAATGGCAGTGAAGAGTACAGCATTCATTCTGCCAGACTGGAAAAGACCAACCAGCACAAAGTCTGTCCCAGAACTTTGGTTTCCTGTTGTCATGGCTTAAGCTGAAATATCAAAGCAGACAATAAATGAAACATCAATAGAACAATGTAATTATCTTTTAAAGAAAAAAAAGACAATAATTAAATACTGATATTTCCAAAGTCACTTTCAGTGAAAATATAGCTTTTACCTACTAGGCACAATAAACCTGCCTACATTGCAATAGAGGCCTTCTTACCTGTTCTTGTTATTTTTTACTGTGAGTAACATACAGTAGTTGTATATATTAATGAGGAGCCTATAATGTTTCAGTTGGTGCGTACAGTGAATACAGAGCAAAGGGAAACAGCACTCTCATCACCATGTTTTGAACTGTAGGAAACAATGATTTTTTTCAACGCTTTGGGTCTTTCAACTCTTCTTTTTAGATCTTTGTATATTCTCATGGCAAAATGAAAATGAAAATGTTTCCTGAAAGCAAGATCAAAGTGTAAAGTAGTTTTGTAACCATTTTAATGATGTGCTTGCAATATTACACCCTCCATTAGGGGAGTAGAATAAATCATTGTTCACTAATGAAAATATTCTACTCACTTCTTTAAGTAGCACTTTGTCAAGGAAAAGTTGCTGCACAATGTTATAATTTTTAATGAATGTATATTTAATCTTTATTTTTTATTGGTCATGAATAGGAACAAGAGCTATACTAAGGTTTATTTGAAGGTGATATTTAGCCCTCATGAATTATGAGCTGATATGCATCATTTCTCTTGTAAAAATAGATAAAACTTCACAAGTTTTGCCAAACATGTTGACTGAAATAAGGGTGAGCTTCAAATGAATCTTCCAAATTTAACTTAACATTTGAGAGTCTTTGACTGAAGTAAGCTATAAAAACTGTTTAATTCATAGGTAAGGACTGAAATTTTTGTTTTTGCTTCTGACACAAATTTGAGTTTTATACATTTTTCAGAGTAAATAATGTCCTGTTAATTACAAGTTTTATGTTTTAAACCTATGTTGAGATGTGGTCTGAAGCATCATTTTCCACTTGCAGGATTTATAGGGCTTCAGCTACAGAAACAACACAATGGTAATTTGTCAGTTTCAAACAATTATCTAGTTACTACATTTTGGCACAAAACCTTCATTCATCTAAAGTTTTTAAAACTGAAGGGAAAATCTAGCTTAAAATAGTCAACAGTTTAATTAAGTATGTTTTATACAAATCATGTACTTTCTTTTTGTAGTAGGTAAAAATACTTTCACATTGCTAACAAGAGAAATGCAATGAAAGAAATATTTAATGTGATAATAAAATAATTATATTCTAAAAATATTGCAGTAACGAATGTGCCACATCACTATGTAAAATAAATATTGCCAGATAGTATTTCTTAGTGAAAATCCATGAAAATTCAATCTAAATTTCAAGCTACAATTATATAAATATTTCCTCCAATTATACAATTATTTTAATAAGAATATGGAAAAAACAGACTGACCTGAAAAGAGCTGCTGTTTAAAAGAGTAACAGAAAATAAATATAAGATTTTATAGCAGTTAATGAATACAGCATAGGACCAGATAGAGAAAGAAGAGAGGAAAAGGTTACAGTTTAATAGAAATTATACCATAAAATAAACTGCAATATCAAATTATATGTCCTATATTATACAAGACACCTTATCATTCTACTGAACAAACTGCTTTAAAATAGAAATAAAATCTGCAAAGTTTTCTAATTGTTTTCATAATTATTTCAAATTTGTTAGTATTTACTCCCCTCAAAAACTACATGCAAAAAAAAACGACTTTTAGGAAAAATCCAAAGGAGCTTCTAAAAGTTACTTAAAAGGCTATTGAATATATTAAATGCAGATACTTTACAAAATGAGGGAAATAAAAGACTAGACTGAATAACTGGAAAAGACTGTGAATAAGTGAAAATAAAACTAAGATTAAAAGGTTATCATATGCTCATTACCAGCCTCAACCCATGTCAGTGCTGCTTAAACAATGTCCTTAAGGATGTCCAGAAATGAAATTATATCAAAAATGTAGGCAAGAGTGCAGTAACATACCTGTGTTAACACCTGGCACAATTTAAATTTCTAATTATTGGTCATGAGCACTTATCATTCCCCTGCCTTTGAACAAAGAGCTTGAACACAGGACACTTTCCTCCAGAATCACTGAAATATGAAATGCATCATTGGTGCACAGCTAGAGAACATGGCACCCTTTCAAAGAGCAGTGTGAAACTCTGAGTGCCTAGTCAGAAAGGAGAAAACACTTTAGGAATACATAACCTGAAGAGGTAATGTCCCATATTAAAAAATTGTGCTAAAAGCTGGCCTTCAAGTATTTCATACACAAAACAAATAGCATATATTCAATGATAATGCCTGTTGAATATCACTCAGTAAACATTTTTGGATGTTTGAGAACATGGATAAATCCAGAACTAAACACAGTGACATTTCTCCTTGTGTAACACCTCTTCAGAATTACCTAGTGCTCTAAGGGTTTCAACAACCTTTTACAGGAGCGAGGCCCCTGCACCATTTCCTGCAGGCAGGTGACACACAGGGTTGCACACCAGTTTTACTATCTTCCTACAGTGAGTTCTTCTCATTTCTCCTGCTATACTAACAGTGTGGACACAAGTGAGTGCTGGCCATGCCAGGCTGGGAAGCCACCCAGCCCGAGTCAGTGATCACCACCAGGATCACTGATCACTCCCCAATAGTTTGCATTATATATATACAAATATTTGACATACTTTGAAATGCTGTGAGACTGAGGAAGATACATCTGTCCTCCTTTCACTTGGTTACAGAAAAGAACAGAACTCTTCTTCTGGGAGCTGTGTGGGAGGCTGACCTAAGCCCGGTTTCTCCCACTTGTGATGCCAAATCACAGTTCCTGCTGCTCATAGCAACTCTGAAGGCTATAAAACTCAGTTCATTAGGTTGAAGAATTGAGGTGTAGGCCATGGCAAATAAAATGCGCCATAAACATGGACATTTCACTGATAGGTGAGGGAGATGCACCAAGATGTGCCCAAAGCACCTCACACACATTCTGAACGTCCTTACCATAAAGATCTCTAATCTCTCACCCAGTTTCCAAAGCCCATTCTCCTTTTGAAAGAATTTCGAATAGGATCACATAAATCAATGTAAAGGCACTATACCAATCATGACATGTTCACCAGTATGTTTAATACATTGAGATTCCCAATCCTAAAAAATAATTTAGTTCAACTCAATTAAGTAATATAGTAGGCCCTTTGTTTGGGTTAAACAAATCAATACGAGTCCCTATTGAAACTGAGTTATAAACCAAGCTCAGGATATTTCGCAAAGAGAAAAGTAGTGTTAACGATTCTTTGGACAAAGAGAGTTGAGAATGAGCTCCTACTCCTGGCTCACAAGCTGAAAGCCAGCATTTCTTACTGAATAGCTTTATCAAGCATTCATAGCTATTTTATCAAACATTTACAGTCAATTACACTTGTATTCATTTCCATCATAACGCAGCCTATGGCGATGTTAGCATCATGCACAGATACCTGTGCATGTTTGACCTCCATGCTTACCTTGAATTTAGAATTTTACTTTCATTACGAATAATGATTCAGAGATGAGTAACTTATTACAGAAGATAGAATAGAGAAGGTAGAGAACTAGAGGTGAGGGATAAATGTAGTCTAACACTAACTAATAGCAAATACACACCTCCATATGTTCTCAGCACATATCACTGAAACAGCACCTCGATAGTTTATCTCATCCAGAATTAGGCCAAATGAAAAACAGGAGCATATTTGTAAAATAATGCAGCCCTCATATTCAGTCAAATAAAGCACACACCTTTAAGCAGTATGAATGAGACAAGGTTTTGTTTCTCTTTTCAAATTACTTAGAGAAAATTTTCAAGGGACCACAGGTCCCCTGTATTATTTCTCAATTATTTGGCCAAACAACTACTTGAGGTTCTGTGGCACTTGCTGTGAATGCACCTTCTCATGTCCAGCAAGCCTTGCCTTTGACCCTGAAGGGTAAGGATGGATTTGGAAGAACACTTTTTTCACAAGATAAAAGTACATTTAGATTTTCTTTCCTTTTATTAACTTATAAATTTAAAAATGATTTAATTGTTCTTTGCATAGTCTCTTCCTTTAAAATTACAGTATTTATCTGCAGATATAAAGTACTAAAAATTCAATAGGAAGGTTTCCCTGTCATAACACCTGGAGCTAATAATTAGATAGTCACAGTAATCTCTTCCTTGAATAACTTTTAATTAAAGTTATATTATCTATTTATCAAATCTATCCATGAACTATGAAGAACAAGATATAAGAAACTAAGCTGTTTAAAGTAAGATTTCAATTAATGGATTGTTAACATTCTAAAATCTCTAATTTGAAACACATTTTAGAAGCAATTATACCATTACAAATTTTAAGACTTTTTTTCTCAGAAAATAAAACTTCAACCACACAGCATCAAACTCTTCAGCAGAAAATAGAATTTCGGCAAAATGTCACCTTTCTGAGCCCGCAGAAGACTTAACATCTCCACCTGAAGGCTGATTGCTAATGAAGCCTGAGCCCCAACGTTTTTCTCTTAACAATCTCCTGGGAAAGCCTGGTCTCCTGTCCACAAGTAAATGCATACAAAGCAGATGATGTTCTTTAGAGCCTGTGTCTGCTCTCAGAAAAGAACATAAAACTAAATTCAGGAAAACTGCTCAAAATGTACTTCTTGGGCAATCCTCAGCTCATAGATCTCTGAACAATATTCTTTATTCAACTATATTTTTTAATTATGTACCTTTAGAACAGAATGTGAGGATTTAATAAACTGATAAACAATTGTAGTCAAAAGCATAAATATGATATACAACAGAATTATTCAACTCATGAGGTGGTCTGTGTTATATACTAAAATTCTTATTCCTGAGCCAGAGATATTGCTCAGTGGCACAGTGCCTGCCTGGCAAGCACAATGTCCAGAGTTCAATTCCCAGTACCAAAAAAGTAAGAAAAAGTATTCCTAAAACAAAACAAGAAATATTTTAAAAATTAGTCTGCTCTAGAGATATAAAACCCACATAGAAATGGTGGAATCATTAATAGTTAGTTGGGCACAAGCTCGCAGGAAGAAGTTCAGAGAATGGCATGGCCCGCAGTCTAACTTGTACTATGGCAGCGTGTGTCCAAGGTAGTTTTGAGAGAACGCGCACACAAGGCTCGCTGCCCCGTTCTGGACTACGTGCTCCTCTTCGGTAAGGACACGTATTTATTCTCCATTTCCACCACTACAATATGCATTATTTCCTGCTGCCCCTCTCATCCTAAAAGCTCTCTGAGTCCACACACTAATATTTTAGCTGAAGACTGAGAGATTTAGGCCTTTATTTCTAGATGTCATCTTTTAAACTCAGCCAAACAATGACTGTAAAAGCTTAACAAATGTAGCTAGGGCAAGAGTATAAGTAGTACCTGACATGCTATGTAGTGCAGTTTGCCTTCAGGCCGATTAAGACGTGGACAATACCTCAGTGTTAAGGTTCATGCCTAGACGTCCCCACACAGCCTCACGTGATAATAGGCTGGGCTTTCCAAGGGTGTTGGATTATGGAGACATGGAAGAGCGTATCCCCCTCCTAGGCTTCTCTGCTCACTCCCTCCCCCTACTGCCTGGCCACCAGGAAGTGAGTAGTCCCAGCCACCAGGCCTCTCTGCCCGCTGTCCTGCCTCGGATCCAGCCAAAGATGGGCTGCAACCAGGAACCTAAACAAACTCGCCTCCTTTGAGCTGTGGGTGTCCGAGATTGTTTCCCAGCAGTGAGAAATTGGCAGACACATCTTATTCCTTAATGTCCAGCGCAACTGGAAGTGCAATACTGAGTCCAGTTGAAGTTCAAAAGCAAAATAATATGATCATCTAAAAGTAAATAGAAACTATTATCAGTTTACTTCTCTTGAACTGCAGTGAACATTTACTGGCCTTGATCACAGCATTTCCAATGGATATAACTGTCTCTCCATGATGAGTTCTCATCAGACCTATGTGACAAGACACATTGCTGTCTCTTCTGTTGGCAGACTTCACGCTGCACACTCTGCAAAGACTTAAGCAAGTGTAAGTGGCAGGTGAATGATTTAACAATAATAGCATGTTTAAAGACAGACAAGAATGTTAAGACTAGAACCACAACATAAAGTATTAGGCACTGATGTCTAGAAATTTAGGAAGAGTAGAGTTATGTGGGCTTATTCCCCACCCTGTATTTTCAGACTGGCACTTTGCTGAGAAAATTACTTTCCCGTCCTAGGCTATTCCATGTGATGGTAAAACAGACAGTTATATACCTCCACTGTTATGCACATACATGTCTTATTTAATTCCTAAATTACATATTTTTAACTGAAGAGAAACATTAGGAATGCATTAGTCTCTAGCTAGGTTTGTGCTTTATTGGCACCATAACTTTATTACGGTTCTCATCAACAAGCTTGAAGCATTTTTACTGAAGTAAGTCTCTTCATTTTTCTCAGTAATGTTTGTAGGGTTTTATAAACGTATTTGAGTCCTCTGGTATTTAGTAAAATGTTTTCATATATTTGCTTTTCTATAAATTTTAATCTTATTTTATTTTTTAGCTTCACTGAGGTAGGATTCATAAAAAATATAAATTTAAGGTATATAGCATGACATTAATATTTCAACTCATAGTTACTCTGCATGTGTGTGTGTGTGTGTGTGTGTGTGTGCACGCACGCATGTGTGCATGCGTGCCTGCATGGTGACCACATAAGAAAGGCTTCCTACATTACAACATTGTTAAAGAGTTCACCATTGCATTTGATCTGCAAGCTTCAACCTGCCCACCTGGAACTCTGAACCCTTTGAACACCATCTCTGATTTATTTCCAGTGAAAACATATGGCATGGGATTTGATGTTTTAGTGTGCCCAGAGGTTATGTCACCTACATGGCACAATTTCCATTTCTTTTTCCAACTTTTCAGTGTAGACAGACAGCACATGAAATGTGCTTTATTTAAGTCATCCGCATGGCCAGTGTTCATGTTTTGCTTTTAAATTTGTGTCTCAAGAGAAAAATATGACTCTTTTAGCAGAATCATTAATATTGTCTGGTTATCTAATAGCTCAAAAATAGAAATTTATAGGGTTATGCTTTTATATTTAATTCTGGCAATTGATTAGTTCAATGAGAAAAACTACAGCAACAAATATTGAATTCTGTTTATGACTTTCATTCCAGGAATGCAGGGATGCTTCAATATTCGCAAATCAATTAATGTAATACACTATATTAATACAGTCAAAGACAAAAACCACATGATCATCTCAATAGATGCAGAGAAGGCTTTCGATAAAGTCCAACATATATTCATGTTAAAAACCTTAGAAAAAATAGGAATAGATGGCCTCTACCTCAATCTGATCAAAGCCATCTATAACAAACCAACAGCCAATATCATACTAAATGGACATAAACTGAAAACTTTCACTTTAAAGTCAGGAACAAGACAAGGATGTCCATTGTCACCACTCCTATCCAACATAGTTCTGGAAGCACTAGCCAGAGCAATCAGACAAGAGAGAGAAATAAAAGGAATAAAGATAGGAAAGGAGGAAGTCAAACTATCATTATTTGCAGATGACATGATACTATACATGGAGGACCCCAAAAACTCCACAAGAAAACTCCTGGAATTAATTGACAAATTCAGCAGCGTAGCTGGATACAAAGTCAACACCCAAAAATCAATAGCATTCCTATACACGAACAACAAGCAGACTGAGAGAGAAATTGAGGAAACCATACCCTTTACAATAGCAACCAAGAAACTGAAATACTTAGGAATCAATCCAACAAAGAATGTGAAAGATTTATTCAGTGAAAACTACAGTACTCTGAAAAAGGAGATTGAAGAGGATTTCAATAAATGGAAAAACATACCCTGCTCATGGTTAGGAAGAACTAACATTGTGAAAATGGCCATACTACCAAAACTGTTGTACAGATTCAATGCAATTCCCATTAAACTACCGTTAGCATACCTCACAGATCTAGAGAAAATATGCCTCAAATTCATCTGGAACCAGAAGAGACCCAGAATAGCAAAAG
>PVLD010021703.1:0-30850 GCA_004027595.1 Dinomys branickii
ATTAGCATAAAAAATAGTACAATCACAACTAATCTATAGACAAGGTGATATGGTCTCAACAGTGGTTATTGCTTTATCCATTGATATCTTCGAAGTGTAAATATATGAACCCATATACAGACATGCAAATTTAGTCAATTAATCCTCTCAACAACAGAAAAAACACAAAAACCAAAAATCCAAAGACAAAAAACAAAACAGGCAAACAACAACAACAGCAACAACAACAACAAAAAAAAAACACCAATAGTTGCTGCTTTACATATTGATTTCTTTGAAGTGTGTGTTCAGGATAACACATACAGACATACAAGATTGATCAAATAACCTGTCATCGATTATTGCTTAGCATTAAGTGATATAATACAATAGTAGAACCCTGTTAGCCCTCCTGCATATATGTATATTCATATATACATACATACATTTTTGTCTGAGCAATTTAGTTTCACTCTTAATTATTTCTATACATATCTCGAACAGGTGAGGATCATACAAAAACCAAGAAGCTCCGTAGATTTTCATACTAACAAAGCTCAGTAATTCCTTCATATTATTCAAAATACAGTTCCCATTCAAATTTTCCTATTTTCTTTTAAAATTCTGTGACTGTGATTTAATCAACAAAGATGTATTCATTTGCAGCAGGGGTCACATATGCAAAAGCTGTAAGGTCACCTGCTGGATCTGAGCAGGTGATGCTGAGGGGCGTTGTGGGGGGGGTGGGCAGAGTATACCCTTCCCCCAGCTAGACCCCTTCTCCCCACCGTGGGGCGAGGCCTAAACTGGACCAGATAGGTCTCAAATAATTACAATGACCTGACAGTCCAAGGTGGCTAGTGCATATTTGTTCTGCCAGCAACACCCTAATGAGATTGTCCACTGGTTTCTGTTCTTCGGATCCCTGAGGAAGTCCTGATTCAACCAGGGCATTGTGGTGCACACCTATAATCCGAGCACTTGGGGGGCTGAGGCAGGCAGGAGGCTCGAAAATGAAAGGCCTGGCAAATTCAGGACAACCAGAAATACAGACTAGATAACGAGACTCTACAAACAAGCACCCCCACCCCAAAAGAAAAAGGAAGAGAAGCGTCTCTGAAGCTCTGGTCCCTGGCTGTTTTAAGGCCTCCTTGGTTTGGTTTTCCTTCACGGATGTGCACAAGTGTGTTTACCAGCATGGGTGTCTGTTGCCACAACCAAAGAATCAAATTAACAGAGGGCTCCTATGCTAGGGGGCCATGCAGCATTCTCTGGGCATCATTTCTGTCGGCCTCCAGTGAGAGCAGATACAGTAAGAAAGCAAACTGTGACCCCACTGTGCAGATGAGAAAGCTGAGATAAACACATGGGAAGTCATTTTCTTGAGGCCACACACCTATGAAGTGGTGGGACCAAAACTCAAACAGAGGGGACTGCTTGATGTCTAAGTTCATATTCCTAACTAGTACCACATCACACCTTCCTGCAGCAAGAGTCACATGAAACAGACCCTGTGCACAGTGCCAGGGGGTGGAGAGGGTTTTGACTGACACAGCTCATGAACCAAGAGGGAGCACCACCAAGATGAAGCCCAGTGGGGTCAGGGCCGCAGGAGATGGACAGCTGAGCAGGGTCCTACAGAATGCACGAGTTCCCCAGGTGGGGAAGGGAGGAAGGACAGTCCAGGTGGAGGCGTAGCAGCCGGACTCACTCTCTCGCCTTCTCGGAGAACCACAGAACCTCACGCAGGTGGCTGAGTACCAAAGCAATTCGTGGTTTATCCACCCCTGAATAGATACCAGGCACAGGGGCCACCTCCCTTCTGAAGTCCACGCCCTGGGCTATATCCTAGCTCCAGTAAGCAGGCCTCTATTTGATGTCCCCTCTGCTCTGATGACCTGCCCTGGTGTCTGCTGCCACCGCGGTTACCTATGCTCTGGTCCACCTCCCAGCTCTGCCTTTGTCGGGGTCCCTGACAGACCTCACAGTTATGAAGCGCGTGGAAAGTACACTCCGGCCCCGCGGACAGTCACTCTCCAGGCTTGCCTGTCTGCACGTGCCCCGACGCGCACACAAACCTTCTTGGATAAAGAGAACAGATTGTCCCAGCCACACAAAATAAAGACCTTTTGTTGTAGCCCTTTCTGCCAAAGATACAGCTTCTTCTCTGCATGCTTACTGCAAGTGAATTCACTAGGATTTTGTCAAATTGATGCCCAGGGTTAAATTTTGAGTTTGCGAGCATTGTGGCACAGGCCTGTAATTCCAGCACTCTGCGAGGCTGAGGCAGGAGGATCAAAAATTCAATCCCAGCCTGGGCAATGTAGAGATGTAGTGAGACCTTATCTCAATTTAAAAAAGAAAATAAAAAAGCTCTAGGAATGTAGCTCAGTGTGAAGGCTCTGAGTTTAATCTCCAGTATCACCAAAATGAAACAAAGCAAAACAACCAAACAAACAAAAAAATTCAGAATGAACCCAGGCCTTCTGAACAGGCACGGGCTTTGAAGAGAAACCTCCAATAGCTTAACAAACAATAATTTATTAGAAGAAAACCTGGGGAGATTTTGTCTCGTCTTTGAGCTGCCCTTGGCACCTCCCCCTTTCTGGGTGTCCTCCTCACCACCAACTGGGGTGACAGAACATCACTTCCCAAAGACGTGACAAAGATAACCTGCAGGCTTGGCGGGAAGCAGGCCGGTCCACCAGATGACAAGACACAGGTGTCAATGAGCAGCGCTCTGGGGGTGTCTGGGCTGGTTATCATCTGGGTAGTCATTTGCATGTAGACAGCCACAGTGTCATTCTGTGGCATTTCTTCGCCATGGCCAAAGTCAACTCTAGGGAGTCAGTAGATGCTACTTTGAATTCCAGCTCCAACCTTGCTCAGGTTTGGGAACTTGGGCCAGCTGCTTGGCCCTCGGATCGCTCTTACCTCTCTGGCCCCCAGACCAGAAAAATGAGTGCTGCTTTCCTCACATGGAAAATACTGCGTGGCACACAGTTCAGGAGCCAGTGAGTGGCAGGGGTCATGAGTATGTGACTGCTCACCAGCATGTTATTAATTGGACTGCACGAGAAGGCGCCGACTTCAGAACATCTTTCAAACTTTATCAGTAACAACCAGAATGGAAAGTTCAAGCATTGTTCCTAAATTCTTTTGCTCAAGGGAGCAAATGCTGCAAAAAATGGTTGTTTAAAAACAGAATGGGAAAATTCTTTTTTTTTTTATTTAAAAAAAAATAAAAGTACAAAAACATATTAACAAACAGACACCAATTAGCATAAAAAATAGTACAATCACAACTGATCTATAGACAAGGTGACATGGTCTCAACAGTGGTTATTGCTTTATCCATTGATCAGAATGGGAAAATTTTGAGAAACCAATGAATGCTCTTCTGACCAGTTTTGACTTTTCTCCCCGATTAAGCGGATTTTCTTTGCTGTCCAGGGCCTCTGCTACACCTGAGGGATAATGACCAAGACCTGAGTGGGGCAACACTTGCTCAGTTGTTTTGCATTCTGAACAATGCTGAATATGTGACTGGCAAGAAGCGAAGGCTAAGCGCCTTCCTCTAGGTATCCTTTAGCCACGGTGGAGGTAATTTTGGGAACTCACGGGCAGCTGCTGACTCCTATCAGATCCCGGTCCACATCCTGATCAGGGAGATCTCTGTTTATCACTGTTAATGACCCTGCTCTCTGAAGGCTGCAATGTCATTTGGCTGTATTCACTTTCTCCATGCAATTATGGAGTCCGGTGAGCTCCCTTTCATCTCTGGGAGGGGAGCAGCCTTGGAGAAATCCCCAAAGAAGCGCTATGTGCATGTATTTTGTGCTTCCCCTCCCAGGAAAGCCCTTCCTCTCTTCTAAATTTCCAGAGGAGGCAGAGAGAGAACACCTCCAGGGAGCCTGTTCGAACCTGCCCTCTTCCCGCCCCCCAGAAATGCACTCTCCAGAAGGGCTGGAGGCTCAGGGCAGTGCCTGCCAGGCTGTGACCTTTTAGGAACAGGTGGGAACCTCCTCCCCAGACATCCTGAAGGGTCAGGGTCATTCGAATTCCAAGCACTGCCTCTCCCAAATTGCCTGTTCCCGTCCTCCGTCCTCCGGGAGGAGAGTGGGCCCGGTGATCTGGGAGCAGCATGGAGAGAAGGCACAGACGGAGAGTCCCCAGGGGAGGAAGCAGCTGGGCACGGTGAACAGGAGGAAGATAAATGCTGAGATCCTCCAGCCAGGGTGGAGGTGAGCGGGTCAGACCCAAGGCAGCCAGTCCCCAAGCTTTGCACTGGAAGGCCTTACATCATGTGGAGGCAGCAGGCGGTTGAGCTGGACTAGTTATTGATAACACACATAGCTCACATGAGTTGACATTCTCCATTATAAATTAACACACGAGATCCTCTCCCCCCCAGTAGACAGCACTTTCCCCAGCTCTGTTTCCACAGGTGAGCGAACAGGACCCAGTGGGTATCAAAAGCCACATGGCGAAGCAGCGGAAGGTGGGGAATATGCACAATGGCAGTGCTAGTTCACTGCTCTCAGTGGCTGGGGGGACTTAAGACGTGTTTTGACAGTCACGATGGGGGAGTGTTACCCGCATCCGTGGGTGGGGACTGGGGATCCTGCTAAGCGCTCCAGGGCACAGTACCATTATTCCCCACCGCAAGCATGACCCTGCCCAGAGTGTCAGGTGTTCACAGAGGAACTCTGTACTGGAGGCCAAGCTTTGAAGTTTCTGCTCCATAGCTTCTTCTACCCCGTATAACTCCAATTGTTCCATGTTACTCTGAGGGTTCCGTCCTCTTTGACCTTGGCCACACACATGCATGTACATGCGCGCGTGCGCACACACACACTGAGTACCCATGGCCTAGACTTTAAAACTGCAGAAATCCTTGGTACACCCACCACAAGACAGGACCCGAAAGTTAGAGAGGGGGGCGAGCAGACTTCTACAATTTCTGATACTGGGTCAAGGAGCACACTGAGAATCATAACCCTGTAGAAACTGGAATCAGGACTGTGGACGCGTTTGAAGGAGTTTGTGTTCTTCTTGAGTTCTCAGAGATAAGATGCTCGCAGACGGAGTTACTCACCCACTCCTGAAAGTTCAGAATGAGTAGGCTGGGGGGGTGGGGGTGGGGGTGGTGGCGGGTGAGATGAAGGTGACTAACAGTTGCGTGTCGGCTCTGGAATCTCCCCTATCTGGACAGGAGGGGGCAAAAGGCAGAGACCTCCAGTTGACTCCCATGTCCCTTCATGTGAGGGAGCCGTGGCTGCATGCGGACAGCAGGGATCCATTATTTCTCTGGGCTTGTAAATCACATTTTTCCCTGGAAAGACGACCCCTTACCGTCCTCTTGTTACTGTAAATCATGCTCTCCCTGGAGCTTTAGAGTAACTTGGGGCTCTCTAGTCACAAACATTCATCTCTTCTTTTTTTATTGCTCTTCACATGGTATTAGAAAGATTTACTCAATATGTTTAGGGAAAAAAGAAAAGTATTGTAATCATTCTGCTTGGAGACTAACTCCGGCTAACATTTTACACGTCTTCGTATGCGTACAACTATTTCACTAAAGGGCTGCGGTGTTGCTGCTATGCTTGAGTAGTCTGCTTGGCCTAGAGTATGTCGGGACCATCTTTCTGCATCAGTGAACCTCTCTTCCTCATAGTTTCCACCTCTTGCATACCTCTGGCTTTAAAAAAAATGTATCTGTGGAGTGACGAGGGCCCCGTGTGGAATACACATGATGTTGCTTTCAGTTAAACTCTTTCTAAGGCCTCATGTTCCCGTGCTAGGCGCCTGTGATTCCAGCATTCTGGGAGGCTGAGGCAGGAGGAACAGAATTTTGATCCCAGCCTGGGCAATGTAGTGAGTTAGCAGGACCCTGTCTCAAATATAAACATGTACTGGGAATGTGGCTCATTGTGAAAGCCCTGGGTTCAATTCCCAGTACAGGAAAAGATAAATAAATAAAGCTAATGTTCCAAAGCCGGGTCAGGGACAGCCCTCAGAGGCTCCTGATTTTCAGCAACTCCGACAAAAGCTAGTATCTTCCCCCTTGCTTCCTACTGAGATTCTCTGCTAAGAGGGAGAGTTCTCAGCTTGCAGAAGTGCAGGTGACTCCTAAATTCCTAGGGCCTGGGAAAGTGAGGGAGGAGAAGGGAGAAGGGGAAGGAAGAGCAACAGGGAAGGGCGGGGGGAGCTATTCCAAAGAGTAAGGCAGACAGAAGGCGCCAACCAAAATCCTGGTGGAGCAGGAGCTGGGTGGTACCAGCCCCCTCCGCCCACTGCCCTCCCTGGCGGAGAAGGGAGGTTTCCAGCCAGGTCGGGCCAAGTCTCCGGTTTAGATGCCTGCCTGCTCACTCGCTATCAGGCTTTTCAAATGTGCACATCTGGGCTGCATTACCAGCAGGCGTGTGTGTGTGTGTGTGTGTGTGTGTGTGTGTGTGTGTGTGTGTTTGCGGAAGATAATTTACAGCTGTGAGATAACAGCCCTCAGCCCACAGAAGTCCCCAGAAACCTGGGGGAGTTTGGACTCATATGGAAATGGAGAGCTGGTTAAATAAGTTAAAGTACATCAATAAATTACTGTGCGTCCGTACACATACAAGATGCGCACATATTTAGCTTGTGTCTTACAGACTTTGGCACCAGAGAAAAGGCGTATGTTTGACAAAGGCTGAAGTCATGAAGGGAAAGCTATGGGCTTCACCCTCCATGTCTTCTGTCTGCAGAAGCAGACAGTTTCTGAGCTGCTCCCTACATGGTGGGGACATAAGCCAAAGACTGCACCCCTCACATCTGTAGGATCTCAGTGTTTTTTTTTTTTTTGGCGGTACTGGGGATCGAACTCAGGACCCTGCGCTTGCTAGGCAGGTGCTTATTCCACTGAGCTATATCCCCAGCCCAAGGATCGCAGTATTGACCCCAGGAGTAAATGAGACAACACATGTCAGTGCTTTCAATCAGCTACATTCCCAGCCCTTTTTACCTATTGAGTTTTATTTTGAGACAGGTTCTTGCTAAATTTCTAAGTGGGGCCAGGGATATAGCTCAGCGGCAGAAGTGCCTGCCTGGCAAGGGCAAGGTCCTGATTGGATTCCTGGCACTAAAAAAACAAAACAAACAGAAAGTTTCTAAGTTGTCCAGGCTTGGCTCGAATTTGTAATCCTCCTGCCTCAGCCTCCCAGAGTGTTGAGATTACAGGAGTAAGCCAGCACACCTGGCTGCGAGGAAACTTTTTGAGAATAAAACTGGATAGTATTTTTCTTTTGCATAAGCCCTACAATTAATATATATATGTATGTGTATATATATATGTACACATATACATGTATATATTTGCTTCATTTATGTAAGGTTTTGCAGTCATTTTGTGTTCCCTGCTCTCTCTTGAATTCCCATGATCGACCTGCCTGAGGCCACGTTCCATCTCCAGTGACTCCGGTCCACCCCATTTATTCTTGCAGGGACCCTTCCTAATTAATCCCACGCTGTCCCCCATGATTCCTTCCACTCTGTTCTCAACAATGAGGTTGGGTGAGGGTGTTTAAACTGAAAATCAGAAGACTCCCAGAAGCACTGAGCCACATGCTCCAGTGCCCTGCAGCCCAAGCCTGTCCCATTTCCTACACGTCTCCTTTCTGTGGGTTCTCTGCAGCCATACAGCTCCTTCCCAGGGCTGGCCTGGGCCAGGCATACTCCTTCGCAGAGCCCGCGCACCTGCTGGTCTCGGCCTGCGGTAAGCCTGCCAGAGAGCTGCGCCATTTCCCACCCCACCCTCCTGTCTTTGCTCAGTGCCAACATCTTGAGAAGTCACCTTGGGCCTTTCTGTTAACGTGAAAGCCTCTGTTACACCAACATTCTTGATTCCTCCTCCCTAAAGTATTTCTTCCCAGAATACCATCCATTCTGTTTTTCCCAAATTGGAGGCTAGAGGCACTTTGAGAAGTGGCCGACTTCACAGAAGCGAGTGACAACCTTTTGAGAAGCTACCGTATTTGTTTAATGTCAGCCTCTTCCCCCTGGGCTATCACAACAGCAGGACTGTGTCATTCTCTTTGGCCATGGCTGGATCCCCCGCAGGTACGCAGCACAGGGCCAGACATGGTAGGAACCCAGCGGCTACTTAGCAGATGAATGAACAAAGCAAGAGAACCCCAGGAATCCGTGTGCGCATTAGTCTTGCACACGGTTGTTCTCCCAGAGCCGGAACAGCGTGGAGTGCACTGCAGCTGATCAAAAAGTAGGGAAGAAAGCAAGCAGGGAAGAAAGGGTTCTCACAGCTCAGTGCAGCTCCTCCCAGACATTCTATTAGCTCTCACAGACACACACACACACACACACACACACACACACTTGTAAAAGACACCAATTTAAAAATAAAACCTCATGTGATAACTGGAACTTCTTCCCATGGCATAAGCAGCAGTTTACACTATATTTGACTACTTCTGTTCATTATCTTTTTGTTTCAGATATAGTGCATCTTGTCACCCAAGAGCCCAAGACAGATACATGACAACATTCCTGATAACAATGACTTATTCAAGTGGTGCTTTACAAGGGGACAGTGGGTGGGGAGAGGGTCCTAGCAACATACCCTCCCCCATGGCACACTGTAGCAAAGTCTGGGCCAGGAATGGAAGCAAGTCGGGGGATGTGGGGCTGAAGGGGAGTCACTGCATAGCTTGAAAAATTTCCCAAGATGATTTGGATAAGCCCCAGCATCTCCTGGAAAAACTGAAATTTAATGCAAGGCACTTTTTCATCTAATTGTTTTGGTTAAAGTGATTCATTGTTCACTGTCAGAACACCATGATTTACTGACCCTCTCTGCATTGTTGGCATTTGGATAATGGTAACTGTTTCCACTAAAAACAACAGCTACTCAGATCCCCGTAACACAGGACCCCTGAAGGGAATGCTTTCTCACTGTGTATTAACAGCTCCGTGACCACACGCCTCAGGGCTGTGGCTGAGGGGCCCTGGGCTCCAGGCTCCAGCACATAGCCACACTGAAGTGACAGGAGGAGAGGATGGCCTGATCTCAAGAGGGTCCTCTGTACTTCCAGAGGCTCTTACGATGCTCAAGCACCCAAAGAGAACCAAATCACATTTTGTTCTATTCTTTAGCAACGCACAGGGTAGCTGGTGGCATCTCCTGGGATGAAGACACAACCCATTCTGTTTTCTTCTAATGGGAGGCAAAAAACCCCTTCAGGAGGCAACTGACTTCACAGGACTATGTGACAACTCCATTCATTCACTCTGCCCGCCCAAAGCTATGTTCCACTCAGTGACCTCTGTCAGTTCACCTAGTTCTTTGGTGTGTGGTTTTGCTTTATCATTAATTTAAATGGAGTAACAACAATGATTTAATTGGAGTAACAACAAAGGCTTTGATGATCTCACTATCCTGGTGGGAGGAAGCATTAAGTGAATAATTAAAACCTTGATAAGCCTTTCAAACATGCAAGTAGTTAAGGGAACATGCGCTGTAATGCCAAGCGATTATGGGACACTCTTGAAATAGGACTCCGCAGGTGCCGAGGCTCCTGCCCAAGCAGCAGGCCCCTCTGGAAGCCCAGGAACCCGCTGGTGAAGATGGAGCAGCCTTTCACTGACTGACCAGGAGGGAATGTAGGGTTTTCTCCACTGCTGTTTTTAGACCAAAGGTAGACCAGAAAACCGCCGGCAAAGAACTAGTACACAAGTCTGGTCACTAAATAAATGGTACTAGTTAGACTCTCCAAGGACATAAGCTTTCACTGACTCATGACACTAACGAACACAGGCCCAAAGACAAAAGTGCAGGGGTATTAACTGCAGCCTGAATTTAATACAAGTCATTGGAAACAGCTCGAGTGCTGAGCAGGAGACTGCAGAGCTGACCGATGGAGGTATGAAGCAATAGGTTATTATTATTATTTATTTATTTATTTATTTATTTTTGCAGCACCGGGGATCGAACTCAGGACCTTGTACTTGCCAGGCAGGTGCTTATGCCACTGAGCTAAATCCCCAGCCCTAGCTTATTATTATTATTGTTGCTGTTATTGAGGTGCTAGGAATTGAACCCAGGACTTCCACACTGAGTTATATACCTAGTCCTCTTTTCAAACTCTTGACACAAGGTCTTGCTAAGTTGCCCAGGCTGGGCCCGATTGCGGTCCTTCTCCCTCAGCCTCCACAGTGCCAGGAACACAGACGTGTCCCATCGTACCATGCCAAGAAATAGACGGGAACAAATCAGAACGGGGAGCGGACATCAACGCTCGTGCAGAGTAATTTCTACCTTTTACTTTGCACATTCCCACAGCTTGAAGCATTCAGAGAAATAATGTAATTCTTTGTGAAAAAACATTTTGTTTATGTGGAAGTGTTTTCCCTAAATGAAACAAACTTTTATCCCCTGATGCTTGGTTAATAATTAACACATAACTTCCACTTGCTGGTGTTTTTTTTCCCCTCCATTTCCAAAAGTGTTCATGAAGTAAAGTGTTCTTGTCATCATATCTTTTGAGGAAACTCTGATGTTTTTCTTCGAGGATTTCTGTGCACTTTTTCATACCGAGGATTTGTTCCTGCACAAATAAACACTACCCTTCCTCTTTCTGGGTTTTAAAAATACGACTTCTGAGGGCAGAAGCCATAGCTCAGTGGTACAGCAAATGTGTAGCATGGGTGGCGCAATGGGTTTCATCCTTAGCACCACAAAAAAAGAAAAGAAAAATAAGATTCCTGGTAGGAAAAAATTGAAATTGGGGATTGCTGTCAACACTTTATTTGCTCAGTAAGAAAGAGCAATCCTCTACAACCATCATCAAGGTACCTAACAAAGATACTTTAAAAGGAAATGGCAGTATTCTCACCCTTTGGGAGCTCACAAAGCAGACTAGATTAGAGGAAAACTAGCCAGGTGTGGTGGTGCACGCCTGTAATTCCAGTACCTGGGTGGGGTTGGGGGAGCTGATGCAGGAGAATCGCCTCGAGTTCAAGGGCAGCCTGGACAACATGGTGGGACCCCTTCTCATCAAAACAAAAACATAAGATTTGTCTAACTCATAGAAGAAAAGAAACCCTCCACCATCATGATAAAAAGCAAAGTGCATTTTCATCATCCAAAAATTAACATGATCTCAGAATACTGGATCACTCTTCATGTTGATAAAGGTTCACGAAAGTAAACATTGGTGAGAAAGCTATTACTGTAGCTCATTTTTAAAAAATCGTATTTGGCTTTCAAGCCAGGAAATGAAATATATCATGACATTTTTATGCAATTTAGGATGACTGGAGAGTGCTGGGCCTTAGGGAGGGGCTCTCACTCACAGCACTTTGTACGTTCCATAAACTAAGAGGAACATGGGTGTCAGCTTCTCACAGCATTTGACTTACACTAGGTGGCAATAATTAATGCTAGACATTCCCATGATAAGCTGGCTGCATGAAACCAGTGCGTTAGTTAAATGCATGCACCTCAGAGTGTGTCACTTGCTGCATGGAGCTCAGAGAACAAGTCAGGGGTCCCTGGGATTATTTTCAGCTGTCTCTCTGCATGCAAACAGAATTCTAATCTCTGAATGGTTAGGATAATTCTTTCCATGGGCATTTGTTTGTGCTTTATCTCCCATTCCAATAAGGCATGAAACTGTATAAAATTCAATTATTTCCAAGTCTCTAGAAAACATCCTAACACAAAAGGTAACAGCGTATGCTTGCTGTGTTTTAAATGATAGGAATCCTGAGAGCACATTAAGAAACAGGCTTATGTATCAACATAGATCACTCATGCTTTGCAGCCTTAAATTGATCTTAGAGGGTTTAAGGAAGTCAGGAAGGCGGTTCTGTCTTCAAAGAAGACAGTATCTGTGGTAACTAGGTTCCCAGACCAAGGCAGTGGTGCACCCGTCCACAGGATGTCTTGATAGGTCTCTTCCTTTGATTTTATCTCTGATCATCAAAAGTTATTAAATTATTAAAATATAATCCCACTGAAACAAAAGGAGAGGGGCACCGGGGACGCTTCTGCATACTTACCTGACAGCGAAGTGCAAAACCGCCGGGCCAGGCTTCTTGGGCAAATCATGGTCAAGAACCCGGTGATCTAACTGCAGCCAGTTCTGCTGACCTCTGTGAGAGCAAGCAAAGGGAAAGGATTCAGTGGGAAGACCGCTAACACACAACGCTGGCAAAGCTGGGCGAAGCGGCCACTCGCAGACACAGGGGGCGGGGGGAGTTCCCCTCGCTGCACATCACAGACACACCTGCCTCAGAGCCAGCATTTCAAGTTCCAAGGGTTTATCGAGATGGAGAGAGCGTACGCGTTTCAAAAGTGACCTATGTGTACACTCACTCTCCATGGCATTGTCTTTCTGCGTTTGTAAAAGGACTCTCCACCACCTAAATTTCCTACAGGGTTTTGTTAAAGCAATTACCTAAAACTTTACAGTGAGCTAAAATGCAATCTTATATAGGCCACAGGGCCTGTTTATAGATTTACTATGAGCAATTGTTGAGGTACAATATTAAATTTAAAAAAGCAAGATGCATGACAATAAGCACAGTACATTGCCGTTACCATAAATAAAAATTCTCTGAGAGGATCAGAGACTGCTAATGCTGGCTACTTTGGGGAGGTCAAAAATTGGGCAACATTTATTAATCTTTTTTTTAACATTTATTAATCTTTCACTTCTTATTAAACATGAAATATATTAGTCAAGAAGGGGAAAACTCCTGGTTTAATGAAATCAAACAGACCCAGATTCCAATATCACAACCTTTAAAAATGTACAGGGACAAACAGTCCCTGCTAGTTCTGTGTGCACCTTATAGGCTCACCGATATTTAAGCAGGTGGTTATTTACTCACTCACCAGCCTCAGTAAATTCACAGGTGCACCTAACTTTCTCTAGATTTTCACCTCCGAGGGATAAGAGGACTGAAACAATGTTGGTTTGTTTACATATCTTCTCCAAGGTTGTCCAACTGGTCCATGCATTTCAGAAACCACTTTATTTGCTTACTTAAAATTCAATTTAAGAACATGCCAATGTGGCTCACGCAGATGGGATGCAGTGTCAATTTGCAGCAAAAGCTATAATGGGCTGGAAGACATTTTTTAGCCTAGTTTGGTTCTTGAGTAAATAATTAAAAAAACAAAATCAAGCTGGGTGTGGTGGCCTGTAATCTCAAGCACTCTGGGAGCCTGCGGCAAGAAGAATGTAAGTTTAAACTCAGTCAGGGCAATTGAGTGACTTAGCGAGATCCTATCTTAAAAAAAAAAAAATTGCTGGGGATGTAGCTTAGCTCAAAGGCCATGGGTTCAGTTCCCTGTCCTAGGGGAATTATCAGAAAAACAGGTATAGTACTCTTTATTGAGTAACTACTCCTTGTTCACCGTCTTGGAACTTTTTACCTTAACAGTGACATTTTTACAGTAAGTCTGCAAGGAGAGTAGCAGGGCTGGGATTGGAACCCACAATTTCCGGGGGGGGGGGGGATGAAACTAGAGGGTTAATTAGCATTTGTAATAACTTTAGATCAGTCTCTGTCACTTTCTAGCCCTAACATGGAGGAAATGTATCTCTGGTTCCATAATTACAAGGCGGGGCTGCTCCTAATCACCTTGAGATTCCCTTGGAGGAATACTATACAGCTAGATAAGCTGATATAGGCAGCATAAGAACATCTTAGAACTATTGCTTTTGTGCACAAGGGGGTCGGGGGAAGTTCAAAGGGTTGCAGTTAAGAAATTTTTGCACTATATTTCAAGTCTGGAATGTCACTGATGTTTATTTACTGAGTTATACAGGGTATCACTACATAGTGTCAAGCTGGCCTTGAACTCACTAAGTAGCCCAGGCGGGCCTCAAACTCACAGTGCTCCTTCTGCCTCAGCTTCCCCAGTGCAAGAACTATAGGCGTGGGTGTGCCACCATGCCAGAGAGGTCGCTGCTGATTTCAAGACATCTCAATTCTAGATGTTCAAATGTGTGTCTTAAAATACATGAAATACTGTATTGTCTAGTATCTGGTCTCAGAATTCTTCTCATGACAAATGGAACTATCGTTAATTGTTCTTTATTCTGTTATAGAGAAGATGTGGCATCATTTACCCAGCACAGTTTCTATGATGTCACATGGGTAAGGGTGAAGGAAGCGAGTTTCTAATGACGTACCCAGCACAGACCAATTGGGCCAGCCACAGAGGCACAGGCGAAAGACTACTGAGTGCGGGTGAGAAGTTTTCAGTATAGTTCTGGTGAGATTTAAATTACTAGGGCGAGTTATCTCTCGTGAATAAACTACAATTGAAACAAGAAGTAAACAGAAGGGACTGGCTTCAACTATGACGTTCAACATTCCTCTGAAAGATGTCTACGTGTGTGTAATAAAATAATCATTTTTGAGAGTGTACGCTGCAAATTAGATTTTTAGAGTCTATAATTTCACTATCAAGGAAAAGTCCTCAAGCCTAAAGAAATATTACCCATCATTCTCCCGCTAAGACATCATTGAGGTTATTCATTGCTTAAGCGGTGCTTCTTCATCTGTTTACATTAGCAAACATACCAGATCTAATCACCTTGAAGACCCAGGCTTATCTGACCCTGTCAGGCTATGCAGACCAACCGACAAAAGCCGAAAGTTTCTTTTTGGGCAGAATTACGCCAGCTGGAGGTATGTCACTTCAGGCTACGAAGGGACAGTGACCAGAAGTCACAGCTGTGCAGTACAGCCTCTTTGTTACTTCCTCATAAACAAAGCTTACTCAGCAAAGTCTTTCAAAACACAGAAAGAGAAAAAAAATGAAACTGGGAAGTGATAAAACCATGATGGGGAACTGAAGAGGCCGCCACCTCAGGAGAGTGAGACTGCCCTCTAGGGGACGGAAATGAGCCCTGCACCCAGATCCCTGGAAGGCACTCAGGACAGTGTCCTATTACCTCAGAAATCACCCTTTCCCTCTGGTTCCGCGGGGTTTGTTTCTCCTATTGGCATTATTACTCTCGTTATGTAACTGCATATAATTTTTTCCATTTGTGCCCTTGGTGGGGGGGGCAGAGACACCAACTAGTTTCACTGACCAAATGTCCTTGCTTATTCTATTTAGAGACGTTCACCAAAGGCGCAAGGCTGATGTGGCATCTGGGCTGGAAAAGCCTACAGCACCGTGGGAGGGACCCACTCAGTGGCTTCATGTGGGCAGATGAGGGGAATGCTGAAAAAATGCTTTCCAAATATATTTACCAGACAAAGGAAAAAAACTAGCCTTGTGACTATGACATTCCGAGCAGACACTCTTAGACATAAGCGGTTCTCCAGGGCTGATCCCCAGCAAGGCGGAAATGGCAAATTCTCTCTCCCACAAGTCCAATTCATACTTTTGAAAATTAACATAGCTGGAGTCAGAAATAGGTGGCGTTGTCACCTGCCGGGGAGCGCGGGGTGGAGAGGACATGCTGGGGCCAGGGTTCTGGGGAAGTCTGACCCTTGGCTGTGGGAGCCCAGCAGATACCCAGTGGGGGAGGGCTTGGCCACTCTTCTGCTGGTACAGTTTTAGCGAGAAACTCCCAGGCAGATGAGAAGGAGGGTGGCCCGGGTCTTCAAGGGAAGTCCTTCCCGTCACTCCTTTTCTTTCTGAAGACGGCTGGATGCCTGACTTATGCACTCCCTGGCTGTTGTTCATCTGAGCTCAGAGCTTTCCCAGAAGCCCTCAGGGGTCCAGAACCTTCTCTTCCAGCCCAGCGTGAGCCCTGCAGCCTGAGGAGGCTTTGGCACTGCACTCATAAATCTATTCCTCCTCTGTGTGGCATCCTTCCAGCCTGGGGGGGCCTCCCCCATCTCCGTGACTCACAGAGTCACCTGTGATCTTGTCCTTGGCTCACCTCTTGCACCATGACTGGGCTGGTGTCTTCACACTGGGCAAATGTACCACATGCATTACTGTGTCCGTGCCTCTGTCCCTGAATGACCCTTGCCTGGAAGACCACGGCCTCTCCTCTGTAGCCAAAGTCCACCTGCTAGGCCCCATTCTAGCGACCCTCCTATGAGGCCGTCCCCTCCCCCTGCACCGCTCTGCACCCTCTCTTATTGCCATGACTACTAATGGGGACAGGAAGCAAGTGCTCTTTCACTGTGTGGCTGTGCTACGGCACATATCTGATTTGATGGACTAGTACTACATAACCCCAGTAGCCTATGATAGACGCCCTATGTGGTACTTACTGTATAGATACTGTTAGATGTCCATGGTGTAGATGAGAAAATGTGAGGGTCAGAGGGAGCAAATAACTGCCCTAAGTAACATAGCTACTAATATTCCATGATGTCTGCCCCTTGCCTCCTCTCTGCCCTCGCTTTTTCCCCCCTTTGGTAATGAGGATCAGGGTCTAACTAAGTCACTAAGTTGCCCAGGTTGGGCTCAAGCTTGTGACCTTTCTGCCTCAGCTACTTTGACCCCCGCAGTAGCTGGGATTACAGTTCTACTACCGGTAAGGGGTCATTCTTGGGCAGTGATTGATGGTGGTTGTAGGCCTGACGATAAGGCCAATGTCCACGACTGTACTCAACGAGAAAGCCAGCTTCCTTCCACAGAGTTGGTTCCTGCTTTTCACTGCACGGTCCCTCATAGACACCACCCTGGCCCACCATTTAAAATAGCCTGTCCGCACTCTTCCTGATACAGCCTTTCACTTTTGTTCTTCCATTATAAGTGTGGGATTTTTCTCATTTATCTGTGCTTGCTTGCTATGGTAGACCACACCTCTGCAACAGAAACTCCACAGAAGCAGACCTTGTCTGTATCGCTTGCAGCAGCTGGATTCCTAGACACAGAGCAACATCTGGCCTTTAGTGGGCACTCAAGAAATATCTGTTGAGCAAATAAATGACTCCAGAATCCATGCTTTTAGTTTCAACTCTATGTGACCTTCTCCTAAATTATAGTGCTTATTGCAATGACAGTTTATACCATGTCACTTAGCCATTATGTATTTATGGTTTTAGGCCTTGCAGTGTTTGCTGTTCTTTCATTCCTTTCCAGATCAATGTGCGTGTGCGCCCGTGTGTGCGCGTGTGTGCGCACGCACCTATTCAATCACAGATTCAGGTGAACTGGTTTTGGCTCTCTGGGCAGAACTGTTGCCAAGGAACAGCTGCATTTCCCATTTCACCCAGCAGAGGGAGGAGGATGAAACGCTGTGTCTCTGTGTATCATGGGAGGCCAGTGACGCACACTCTTTGCTTCGCTGTCTTCAGGAAACACCAAGAGTCTAGAACCTAAGTGTTCAGAGTCTGCTACATCTCCTAACGGTTGTCTGAACTTTCCTCCCGCCCAAGCCCAGGTCCCGGGGCTGCTGGCATTTCCTAGCGGTCCTAGGTCAACGGCCCACCCGAGGCTAGAAATAGCAAGAAGCCACCTGGTGTGGAAAGCAAACGAACTCCTTGAAATCATTTTCCACCTGGTAAAACTGAAGAAATGAAAGAACACTTACACTGAGAGCGTTCTGGAAAGAATGCTGGGGTGGCTGGACAGCCGATTGTGTGTCTGGAACACATTTTCTTTTTTTTTTTGGTGGTGGTACTGGGGATTGAACTCAGGACCCTGCGCTTGCTAGGCAGGCGCTTATTCCACTCAGCTATATCCCCAGCTCCAGGAACACATTTTCTTAAATGTTAATATTTAAGGAGCTCTTTGGAAATTATGTCCAGAAAGGGTAAGGGTTTTTCTGGTAATATATCTGGCCACATAAAATGTAGACAAATTAGGCTGCCATGAAGTAGACAGACAGACAGACAGACAGACACACACACACGCACACACACAAGACAAAGAAAGAGCTAATAACTCCGAACACACTCACTGATACAGTTTTGTATTTTTAGGGATTTTCTCCTACATATTGTCACAGTTTGTGTCTACATGTCCCCTTAAAGCCTCATACAGTCATGGGGCAGGTTTCTGGAGCTTTTGATTGGCCCATGGTCCAGTGCTGGGGTTATGGGTGTGAATGCTGCACCCGTCCTGTGGCTCTGGTTGTTTTTGCTGTTTTCTGCCACCATGAACTGTTGCCTTGTGCCTGTGCCTTGGAGCCAGCCAAGTATGGACTGAAACCTCCACAGACTGTGAGCTAAATAAACCTTTCCTTCTTTAATGCTGGGTGACCAATATTTTGTCTCAGCAACAAGAGGAAAGTAACCAAGACACATATTGTACCAGCATCCTTTCAAAGGTGATTTAAATTGTTGGGAAACATATATACATACACAAAGAACATAGATGCATACACACAATAACTAACAACTTAGGGTGTCAAATGGGAAAAAAAGAAAATGCAAGCAAGAGGGGAACATAAAATAGTTTCTCTCAGGAAGTTCGTCCCACATTAAATTAGACACATATTTTTAGGTGGGCCACACAGATGCCTTTAAACTGTCTTGCCGCCAGCACCATAACATTTAGTTTCAAGATAATTCCATCACTAATGCCTGAGCAAAATTTGCAAGCCCATAAATTTCTACAACACTTCGGATAATATTTGGAGTTTTTCTTCTCCCTTTGCATTTGTCCTGCAAGCAGGGGATCCTGCGTTAAGAAATCTTTAACTAAGCAGGACAGCCTCAAGTCCTTAACATGTGGTTTTTGTTCGTTTGGTTTTGTTAATCATGAATGACAGCCAGTAGAGAGTCCCAGCAAAAGGCAAATAAATGAAAACTGTTAAAACACTTACGTGTCATCTATAAACGTGATTCCAAAATACTCCTTTTCTTTCAGGTTGAAATGCGAAGCCACAAGGTCCAGCAATTCCCTTGATAAAAGTTTGGGCTGTTAAAATAAAAAATCTGATTAGGAGCAATTTGGTTACCTTTTTTCGTTTGTCTTTTTGAGACAGGATTTCACTATGCAGTTCAGGCTGGACAGGAATTCACTTTGCAACCCAGGCTGGCCTAGCATTCACAGCCATCCTCCTGCCTCAGCCTCCCGAGTTCTGGGATTACAGGTGTGTGCCACCACACCCAGCCTAGGTTACCTCTTGCTCTTAATGCTGCCACCTTCTTTGGCTCTATTTGTTTGGTTGTTTGTTTGTTTGGAGATAGGGTCTCACTATGCAGTTCAGAGTGGCCTTGAATTCATTCGTAGCCCAGGCTGGCCTCAAACTCATGGTGATTCTCTGCCTCAGCCTCCCGAGTCCTGTGCTGTTTAAAGCAGCTTTTGTTTGCCTGTTTGTTTTTAAGTACCTGCCCCCATTTGTTAATTAGGTTCAGCCACTATAGATGGTTCTCTTAGAACTCTGGGAAGGAGCAGAGATGGGACCAGGAATATCAATGAGATATTTTCTCTTTCATGGATTTGTAATTCACCTGAACATCTTATTTCTTCCCTCTAAGCCAACAGTGTATTTACTGATATGTTGGTGTTTGGAAAAAATATTCTTTTATATGCAGCACGATGCTAGTGACCAAAGTGAGGAATACTAAACACTTCCCTCCTAGCCACCTACAATATAATAAAAGATTGTGGGAGTAATTTTACCTGGTGATGGCCAATCAAAGAGGCTCCAAACTGAAGGGTGTGGGGCTACAGGCAGAACTAGCAACAACAGTAAGGAGGGGGGGCTCTCATTTACTGACCTGAACTTACACCCTTTCACTTAATCCTTATCAGACTAAGCCCATGAAGTGGGGCTTTTTACTTTGATCTCATAAATGAGTCAACCAAGGCAAAGAGGTCAGTGTCTGCCTTGATGTGGCATCGGGTTGGCCAAGGTTTTGAACCTGGTTCTTCCTCCTTCTGCGAAGCCTGAGGACTCCGGGAGTCCACTTCTTTCTATGGAGGGAACCACTGTGCCCTATCTGCTCAGCATCATCGGCAGGGTGTGCCGAGTGGGGGATCCAGCTTCTGGGGAGCTCTGCACTGGCACGGAAAGTAAGATTAGGAAGCTGCCAGATGTGAGGAGGGATGGCCAGAGCTGGGCTTGCAGGGACTGGGGAAGGAGAGTCTCTGCGGGAGGGTACTCAGGACAGATTCCTCTGAACTCTGAGCCAGGGAGGTTAGGGGACAGCAGGATGAAGGCAGGGGGCTCTTCTGAAGAAAAAAGATGGGCACGATTTAAAGGAAAGTAGCCCCCCCCACACCAAAAAAAATCACCAATTGCCAGGCATGGTGGTGCACACCTGTAATCTCGCACTCAGGAGGATGATGCAGGAGGATTGTTGTGAATTTGCAACCAGCCTGGGCTACAGAGTGAGCTTCAGGCCATCCTGAACTGCACAGTGAGAGCCTGTCTCAAAAAGACCAAAAAAAAGTAGAAAAGAAGGGAGGGAGAGGGACAGTGACAGAGAAGAAGGAGAAGGAAGAAAAGGAAAGGAAAAAGGCAGAAGCCTAGACTAAAACCTATACTCTGGAGAAACTACAGTCAACTGTACTGCTTTCGTTCTAACGTTCTAACGGAAGCCCGTGCGGAGTGGGCGGGGACACGAATGCAGGGTGGCCGGAGGAGAAAGAAACCTGGCCCCGCTGAGGGAGGGCTGGTCTTCAGGGCCTTCCACAGCTTCGCAGGACGTTTGGATCAGGGTGCAGGGCACACGGGAAGAAAATACCAAACACTGAAGTCTCATCCCTTGTAGGGTATCATCTGCTTAACTCTACTTCTGCGGTCACAGCTGTCTTAACCTCGGGTCACAGCTGATGAAACTGGTGTCTCACTCACACAAGGGCACGTGGCTGGAAAGTGGCAGAATGTGGGAACCACCCCACAATAACCCCGTCACGGAAGCACTGCAGCACGGGACTGACCGACAGGAGAGTGAGCGGACAGGCACTCACCCAGGGTCACAGCTCCGGAATGCGCAAGCCAAGATAAACCCGGATCTCTATACACGCGCCAGGCTACAACAGCTGTGCCGGACAGGGCCATGTCTCCTGACTTGTCAGCTGCCTTTCTCCCGGCAGCCACTCCCAGGCCCAAGCACAGACCGTGGGACTCAGGGATGGGCAACACCTACCTGAACCAGCAGCTCCAGTCTCCTGTCATCCAGGAGGTGCACCTGGCAGTGCCTGCCTTCTGTCATCTGTGGGGACAAGACAGCGAGAGTGTGTCAGGCTGGCGCTGGCCACACACCTATGCATCATTTGCTGGGCCATTTATTTTGTATGGGATGTGCTCAGGCAGAAGTGGCTTCAGCTGAGTTCATCAACATGCCTGGCCACAAGTAGATTTTTTGAGACACAGTCTTGCTATGTAGTTCTGGCTGGGCTTGAATTCACTATGTAGCGCAGGCTGGTCTTGAATTCTCAGTGATCCTCCTGCCTCAGCCTCCCAACTTCTGGGATTCCAGCTGTGTACCAACATGCCCTGCCAGAAGCAGATTTCTTTTGCTTTTCAAGAGTAGGAAAGCTTCCTGGAGGAAAGAAATGGGGCCTAGGAATAGCTGCGGAGAGACAGGAGGAGTCCCCAGTGGGTTGCCCTCTTTTGAGGAGGTATTTTTATTTATTTGAGACAAGGTCTCGCTATGTAGTGCAGGCGGGTCTTTTTTTTTATGTCTTTTTGAGACAGGGTCGCGCTATGCAGTTCAGGCTGGTCTTGAACTCACAACAATCCTCCTGCCTCAGCCTTCTGAGTGCTGGGATTACAGGTGTGCACCTCCACACCCAGTGCAGGCTGGTCTTGAACTTGCCTATGTAGCATAGGTTGGCCTCAAAATAGAAGCAGATTTCTTATACATTAACTTGGGTTTAAAGGAAGAAAGAATGAAAGGCAAAGGACACTCTACATGTTGAAAAAATAATACCCACGCAGTATACCAAAGTAGAAAATGCACACAAAATTACACTATGAAAAGCAGGCCCACTTCCCAACAGAAAGTTCCATGTTGTTTCTTAAGTATTTTATTTTTCAAATGAGAATACCTTTAACTGTGGGTATGCTTGCATAAATGTGATACATTCATAATTACAAGAAGAAAAACATGACACTAAAGTTAAAATGGAGCATCCTAATTCTCAGGAAGTTCATCCTCTTTTTAGTGTGTCACCTGCTGTGCTGATTGGCTTTGCCCACTAGGCTGGATTAAGAGATCCCTTGGAGGAGTGATGGGATTGGGGTGGCTGTAACGTGGTCAGTGTGAGTTCACTCCTGAACAGGCTGTTATCAGGTGGGCCTAGCTGAAAGAAATGGGGCACCAGGGGTGTGACCCTGCAGACCGCTGTCTGCTTCCTGACCCGTTCCTCTCTGGCTCTTCCCAACCTGCTTTGCTTCCTGGCCACCGTGAGTCGAGCAGTCCCAGCCCCGTGTCCTCTGCCGTGGTGATTCTGCCTCGGAGCCTGCTGACATGGACTGTAAGCTTTGGAACCGTGGGCTGAAATCACCTTTTCCTACTTTAAGGTGTATCAGGTATTTTGTCCCAGCAACGGGGAACTAACCCGTATATCAGCTCCAGTTCAGAGCAGTTCCGGTACACAGTTAAGCACAGTTTGATGGATGAATTTCTAATGGTATGTAACTTTTATCCCTTAAAATTATCATATTCCTTAAAATTATTTAAAGAATCACAGAATGCATATATGGTGTCCCCTTCCTGTTGATTAACTCATGGTCCAAACCATTTTATGTACAGAAATCACCACCTTGTTAGTTTGAGGAGACTCTTCACAGACTACTTTGATGTATATTTTCAGATATATACGTTTATGGATTATATACACACATCTACATATATATACATACACACACATCACACACACATACAGACAGTATATCAGTGTATCTTTTTTTTTTGGAATGTACTTAGGAGTGAACCCAGAATCTTTGTACTGATTTCAGCCAGTTCAGGGTCTCACTAAATCACTGAGTTGCCCAGACTGGGCTCCAAATTGTGATCCTCCTGCCTCAGCCTCCCACAGTGCTGGCATTGCAGGTGTGCACCATCAGGCCCAGCTTTAAAACTATGTTTTTATATTAAATGTTTTTATTGCTGTATTGGACATACTTGATATTTTATGTCTCTAACCATCTGCAAATGTAATACATGTATACATGTGTCTGCACGCATACAACATCTACAAAATTTCTTTTTCGATTCAAGGTAGACTATGCTACACTCACTGCTCTGCCTCCTATGTTTTTACTTCACACTGCTTGGAGATCTTCCTATTGTCAGTGCATACAGACAGACCTCTTTGCTTCCCAAAGGTCCTAGCACATCAGCCCTTCAGACTGTCCTCTGGGTGTGTAACAGAGCACTGCGTCTCCCCAGGCACATCTGGGGGAGAAACACATCCCCCCAGTGTTTTTCTGATACAAGTAATCTTACAGTGGACTGTGCACATCCGGCCTCACCCATGGATGTGGATTTCTGGGTAACATTTGAAAACGGGGAGCCTGGGCAGTGTCTTGTCTCTTGGGTGTTGTACCAAACTCAGCTACCCATGAACTCAAGTTAAGAAAAGCTCGGTGCTGTGCATGTGCCCAAATCTCAGCTACTCAGGAAGCTGAGGCAGAAGGGTCACATGAGTCCAGGAGTTGAAGGCCAGCCTAGGTAAGGTACTGAGATCCCTCCACTTGAGAAAAAAAAAAAGGAAAGAAAAAAGAAAAACAGAAAAGTCAACTGAGTACTGACTGTAAACTCAGCATGGCCAGAGGGGTTGTATGTATATTATCTGTGAGCAGCACAGTTACCTGCTGGGACTGGTTTCCCTGCCCACATTTAACAGATAGGGTAATGGAGGCTGAGCGCAGTAGGTATCTTGTTTGCAGTGTAAAAAATAATGACATAGTTACACTTATGTTTTCGATTGAACTCGACTCTAAAAGCCTTCAATCTAGCTCAGCTGGTTAGGCCTTGGTACTTTCATGAAGGTGTGGCCCAGGAGAACTATGGAAGAAATGCTAAGTAATTGGGCAAGTTAACTTTGTCCCATGGCCACAGAATATTTTCTTTTTTTTTTTTTTTTATTTTATTTATTTTTTATTTTTTTTAATTTTAGAAACATAAAAGTACAAAAACATATTGACAAACAGACACCCATTATCATAGAAAATAGTACAATCACAACTAATCTATAGACAAGGTGATATGGTCTCAACAGTAGTTGTTGCTTTATCCATTGATATCTTCGAATTGTAGATGTATGGACCATATACAGACATGCAAATTTAGTCAGACAGTAAAACTACTTTTTTTTTTTTTTTTGCGGTACTGGGGATCGAACTCAGGACCCTGCGCTTGCTAGGCAAGCACTTATTCCACTGAGCTATATCCCCAGCCCAATATTTTCTTAACTCTGCAATAGCAAGGTCAAATACACACTTTTGAGTAGCAAAGGAAAAGGGATAACCTTTGGACATTCTAGGAACCAAACTAGGCAATTTACATACATTATCTCATTAAAACCCCTTTAAAAAAATCAATGACAGGAAAATATCTCCATTTTACAGACTAGTAAATCAAGGTACAGATTTCAGTATTATCTATTCAGTTACCTGGGAAAGAAAAAAGTTTTTGAATTAGGGAGCTGGAGGTATTGTTCAGAGACAAAAGATTTGTGTGAGGCCCTCAATTGAATTCCCAGCACCACAAGAAAGCAAAGAACAAATAAGAAAAGAAAGAGGCCATCCTTTTGCCAGGTATGCTGGCTCATGTTTATAATCCTAGCACTTGGAAGGCTGAGGCAGGAGAATTGCCATGAATTCGAGGCCAGCCTGGGCTACATAGTGAGTTCAAGGCTAGGCTAAACTACACAGTGAGACCCTATCTCAAACCGACACCCCCAGAAGAAGCCACTTTTTCTTCTAATTGTCTATATTATAGAGGAAAAAGAGGGAAATAACTGCATCAGTTTATATCATTTTATTTCTATTGTAAAAGAACCCACAAAAGTTAACTCCAAGTGCCTACCCTACAGAACAATGTAATAAAATCACACCCAAACAATTTAAAATATGAATCCACTAAAGACAATGTCATAATTCAAGCCACTCTTTTGTCCCATAGTCCAAATAAATGTATTTCTTGACGTCAACAGTTATCTTTTTTGCCTTTACATTTTCTATGGGACTTCCCTCCAAGTCATCAGCATTCCCTTTGCCAATAAATTCTATTCTCGCCTATTAAACAATAAACGCCTTTATTGATCTACCTAACATCTCATTACAAACAAAGGCAATGGTGGCCATGTTTTTACAACTTCATCCATGCTTTGGCCTCAGCTGATTGGGCCAAGAATAGACACCTGATTCACGTTGGCCAATCAGAATTTTAGCCAGGGAATCTGCATTGAGTCTGGCAGGATGAAAACCCCGTAGTGTGGGGTATCCTTTGTGTGCTGTGTGTGGAGAAATTCTGCAGAACGAATGAAAGAGACAAGTGGCTAGAAGAGGGCATGAAAAATCGAGTGGCTGTGAAGAAAGGCTGAGTAGTTGCTGACAGGGCTCCTAATGTCTTTCTGGTCACGTCTCATTCTTTCTACTGGCCTGATCAAATTCTTGTCTCTGAGTTCGATGAAACAGCCTGAATTCCTGGAACAACCCACTTGTTTCTCTCTTAATCCAACCTGAGCTGGATTCCACTTTTTGTAAGCAAGAGCATCCTCATAAGATACCAAGGGTTTCTACAGCAAAACCGAAGCAAAAGCCTTCCACGGACAGACCGGCCACATGATGCCACTAGCTGGGGAGAGCTGCTACTTGTGATCACCAGTTCTGTCAGGAGCGACCACACAAATACCATGACAGGCTGGCCCCTGGGAAGGGCTGTGAACTGACATGTGCCCTCAAGATGTGATACAGAGCACGAGGGGCACCCTGCAGAAGACACATGCCCGGCAGTGGGCAGTGGTGTGCCCATCGCGGCTCGCCATTTGCTGTGCCTCTCCCTCTGGCTCTCTGGGAGGGCAGGGCCAGATTCGATTGTCATTAGCAATAGGAGGACTCCCCTTGTCACTTAGGTAAATCAGAGGTTAAAAGTGGTAGATGTATTCTGGTCATCAGAAATGCTCATGAGTAGATTGCAGTTGATAACCTAAGAAGTCGGGAAACCATACCTAATAGAAGTGCTCCTTTTTGTTTCTCCCCTCGGGGCCCTTCCACTGAGCTACACCCCCGGCCCTTTGTATTTTTATTTTTTTATTTTGAGACAGGGCCTGGCTAAATAAATTGCTGAACTGCCTAGGCTGGGCTCCAACTTGCCATCCTCCTGCCTCAGCTTCCCGCAGGGCTGGGATTATGGGTGTGTACTACCTCATCAAATGGAGGGCTTCTTTTGACTGAAGGTAAAATCTGGAAACACTGGGCTTGACTGCCTGCAGACTATGGCAGAGCAGTTCCCTCTTTAGACCAGCTGTCTAGGGCTCTGGTTTACCCAAGCGTATTACCTGCCTGGATCCGGGAGCTCAGCTGTCTCGAGCAAACGGATTCAGTTAGTTCATGTGGTACCAGAGGAGACACGCAACCGCACCACTGAGGCACGACAGCATCACAGGCAAAGAGCGCGGCACTTAGTGCTCCTTAACCTGGCAATCCCTTGTAAGCATGGGAAACTGAGGCTGGAGAGGTGGGGTAATTTGCACAGGGGTTCGAAGCCAGTAGAGCTCTGGCTCAATGTCATATTTCATCTCTTATTAGCTGTGTTACCTTGCAGAAGTTACTTAACCCTTCCGTGTCTCATAAGAAATGTCTAGCATCTGGGCATGGAGGCTCATACCTGTAATCCCAACTGCTCAGGAGGTGGAAGCAGAAGGATGGTGAGTTCAAAGCCAACCTGGGCCATTTGCTAGGACTTTGTCTCAAAATATAAAATAAAAGGGCTGAGAAGACAGCTCAGTGGTAGAGGCTTGCCTAGCATGCACAAGGTATTGGTTCAACCCTCCAGTACTGCCACATACACACAAAAGTCTTAACAGCTTTTAAATGATATGCTAGGAATGAAATATGTCACTTTCGATGTCCCTATTTGTTTAGAGGTTGATAAATGGTTAAACTCTTCTGTACATCCTCCCAGTTTTAAAAAAATTAAATGAAAAGATTATCCTTAAGCCATTTTACGTGGGTTTTGGTTTTCTTTTAGTTTTTGAGACAGGGTCTTATAGCTCAGGCTGGCCTTGAACTCACTTCAGCCCTGGCTGGCCTGGAGCTCATGGCTATCCTCCTGTCTCAGCCTCGTCTAAATGCTGGGATTGTAGGCACGACGCACCACGCCAGGCTCCACCAACCCATTTTAAAGAAGACACAAGTGACAGTGAAAAGTCTGTTAACCAGTATGTGGCAGAGCGAATGGAGGGTAAATGAAGAGAAGTGGGACCACCGGTTCCTTTGAGCCTCCTGTATGCCTGACACCAGCAAGGGCATTTTATTGAGCCTAGTTCTGTCCCTCAGAGGCACTTTCCAACATCCGGGTAGGGGGCTCAGCCCTTTCACACTTAGACTTCCGGGGGCTGCCCAAGGTCGGTATTCTCTGCACTCCAGTATTACAAGATACACTGTACACTGACACGAGGAGATAAATAACAGGGTTCATAAACGTTGGAGCCAAGCCCCGACCCAAGCCAGGCATGGTGGCGCACACGTGTGACCCCAGCACTCTGATGGTTGAGGCCAGAGAATTGCCACTGGTCTGAGGCCAGCCTAGGCTACATAAGCAAGTTCAAGGCCAAGCTGCATTATGTAGTGAGACCCTGCCTCAAAAAACAAAAACAAAACAAAACAACAACGAAAACAATCCCACCCCAAAGCCGCAGGTGATAACCGTACAGAGTCACACTTGGTACTGCACAGAGCACAGTGACAGACGGTGGGAACGCCTCCCCTGTGGCCCATTTCCCTGGGTTACAGGAGCATGTAAGAGAGGGAAAATGAAGTATCATGACACAGACACAAAATTCACTTCGCTTCCAAAGCAAAACAGCTGTACTGGAAATAGAATTGTGGGACTTATAAATAGAAAGAATCATAGACAGCATCTGTCAATGGCCTCTCATGTGAGATATGGGGAAGCTTAGGGATGGGTACAATCCAAGCTGCACAGTTAGTTAGCGCCAGCCCTGGGACGGGAATGCAGCCACAGCCCCCGGGCTTGGGTGCAAATGACCTGCCCATGAGCCTGACAGCCTCAGCTAACAAGTACCAGCTCATTCAAATAAACCGTTTTTCAACAGGTCACTTTTTAATTTTTAATAAATATTGTAATGACAGCAAGGAAGGAAAAAGGAACCCCACCAATGTAGCCATTTCTTACTTTAAAACATGCCCCCACCAATGCTGTCTCTTCTAATTTCAACAACCTGGGTTTTATTTATGGGACCCGCACACGGAGTGCTATGATTACGCCTAAATACAGAATCACATCTGAACCCCACCGAGCTTGAGGGGTGCAGCTTCAGGACTGACTTCCCACTCAAAGGCAGTTAATAGCAGCGAGGCCACTCCGGCAATGAAAAAAGATACACTTTTAAAAAATGGTCTGCCTGCACTCACCACACTCAATATCCACTCCACCCCGTGCGACCCCAGGGGTTCTGAGGTTAGAACTGCGAGGTCAGACTGGAATTCCCACCTCAGTCTGCGGCTGCCCTGCGTTTGTTGCCCAGCTGATAAGAGTCCTTCGTCCTCACCGGGCCGGCCGGCTGCGCGGCTGGTGGCAAGACCTTGTCAGCTGGTCAGTGGTCAAATGAGGAAGATCTGCAAGGAAGTGAAAGCGACTACAGGCCTGACTGTTAGTTTAGAAGGCATCCAGCTGCAGCCAGGAGGTAGGGTTCAAATATGTGGGAGAACACACCCCAGCCTGGCCCCGGCCCCCAACCCCGTGACTTCACTTAGGAGGTGAGAGAGGAGAGAGGGTTGGGGAGAAACCAACGATCATTTCCGGACACTCTGGACACGGTAGCAAAGGACCATCCCTAAGAACCAGGCCCAGACAAAAAGCAGCAGGAAATAAGAACTCAAGAAAACCCAACCCCCCAGGCATCTTTAGCTTTGCTTTGGAACAGAACTGTGAAAGTTTGGGAAGGGCGCAGCAAGCTTTTTGTCCGCAGCCTCCTGTCTCCTGAAGCTTAGCCCTAGAAGTGCTGCCTCCTAAAAACAGCTCTGTGGAGTGGAGTCCCCTTACCAAGCGCTAAGTTCCCTGTGAGTGTGTACAAAGCCGGCTTTCTACCCAGGCTCCCCACTTCCCAGGGAGCTCCAGGACGGTCCGACCACTGTGTGCCAGGGATGCTGGCTCGAAAGCACGGTCACATCCCTTCATTGTTCTGCCTGGAGTCATCTGACTGCTTCTTCGGGAACACAGTGAGTGCGCAGCGAGCTGCCTCACTGCTCTGATAAAAATCCAACCTCTCTCACATCATTTCCAAGGAGTGATCAAAATTTTAAAAACCTATTACGGTAAAAGACGCACTGTCATTAGTCCCCTGCTTACCACTTTCTGCAGCAGTTCTGGAAGGCCTCTTTCCTGAGTGTCCTCATGAGGTGTGATTAAAAAATACAGTAAATGAAAAAAACAGCGACTGCCTCTGCCGAGGGCCATCCCATGGAAAGGCAGGCTGACAGAAACATCACAGTGTGTCCTAACCGTCTTGTTCGTCATGTTTGACACCATGTGACCTCTTGTTCTCTCCCAAAGTCCAAATGACCACGAAAGGTGAATGTTTTCAATCAACTGAGGACATGGAAACAGCCTCAACAGTGCAGTTAAAGACCCTCATGAAAGAAGACTTCCAGAAGTGCTTCTGAAAGTGGCAGGAATGATGGGGTGTGTTCAAAGGGAGGGAATTATTTTGAGGGGTGCTGTATTTTTAATTTAAATAGTCATTCTATGTTTTGGTCTGATCCCTTCTATCTCGGCTGTCCTGCCTCTAAAACAGCAGTCACACTGGCCTTTCCATCTTTCTCATGCCGAACCGAGGCTGCTCCGGTGGCTACGCCTGGCCCCAGACAGAGGCATGTTGGGTTCTTCCACTTTTTTCTGGTTTGACATCGCGTCACTACCTCAAGGGCACTGTCCCTGTCCTCACATAACGAGAACCCGACCCTCACTGTCACACATGCTTCTCTGTTTCTTACACAGCTTACATTTCTGCTGTCCTAGTTTCTCTGCCTGCCTTGCCCCATGAGAATGTAAATTAAACGGGACAGAAGCCTTCATAAGCTTTTCTCCCACTGTACCCCAAAGCTTCATGGGGAGAACAGAGTCTAAGATGAGTTTCAAGTAAAAGACGTAAAGCCTTCACTGTTCAGAATCTAGACGCAGTTCACACTGTTACACAGTTCCAAGTGACTTAAAAAGGCCTCAGGAGCCAAACAACCCCTACGCCTTGGCCCAGAAAAACTCACACATAAGAATCAAGCTTTCCACCCAGAAAACAAGGTGAGCTATTAAACTCCACATCAGATGAGACATTCTAGAGGAACCAGAGAGAGCAGCGTGAGACGGATGTATCTAGGACGTCCTTACTTTGGGATCTATTGAGTGGATGGAGTGTTATGTTTCACCCAAATGATGTCAACCCCGGTTGAACAGGGGCCTTTTATATTGCCTCTGGGTGGTGACCAGAGGATGAGCTATTGACACTCCCGCCCAGAGAATGGCTTGGGCTGACACAACGGTCTGCAGACAGTCAGCTACGATTCCATCCAGTTCCTTCAAGATGCCGCCTGGCCCCTGGTGTAACTGCACACTTGCTTGCATGCTCACTCCGGGCCGTGCAAGAGCGGAGCAGTTCCAGGAAGCAAGCTCTTCTTCCCTTCTGTACCCACCTCCTGAGGCAGGAAGTGAGACTATTTATATTTCACAGGTGGCAAAACTGAGGCGTAACCAGGTTCAGTTGTCCCGGCCAGTACTGGTACAAGGGAAGTTAGAATCTCAG